>VZTD01000353.1:177332-427560 GCA_013397725.1 Rhagologus leucostigma
CCCGGCGGCTTCTGGGTCCCCCTGTTTTTTTTGTCTTTTTTTTTTTTTTTTTTTTTTTTTTTTTTATTTTTTATTATTTTATTAATACCTAGTAGCCTTTCCAAAGCTAAGCAAAGAATCCCTTTCATCCACTGGTCTGTTTTCTACCTTTGAAGGCCAGCCTTTCATTTTGCTTTGAGGTGTCCCCGCTCAGAAAGCGCCTTGCTGCCTAGCCAGCACATTTGTTCCTCCCTGGCCGGATGCAGATGTGACCAATTTGCTTCCCCGACACAATGCGAGTGGAAGCAGGGGCGGAGAGAGGAGGAAGGTCTGTGGAACCCAGTCGCGCAGCAGAAGGCAGCGACGAGAGCGCCGCGCTATTTATTCCCTGGCTTCCACCGGGGTCTTCAGTGTCCCGGGAATGGTAAATCTTAACTTTCATGCTATAGTGCACCGGGACGCAATTTACTTCAAAGACAGCATAAATCCCCGGCTGCTGCTTATTTCACAGGGCTGTTACATAAAAAGGGCTTATGCACTTCAGTCCCGGGAACAGGTTCGCACTTTCTGCCGTGGATCTCAACTGAAAGGCCTGCAGTTGGTCTGGAAATCTCACAAAGGCCACAAAACCCAGGCTGTCCCTGCCCCTCTGAGCACAAGTGCTGTACTCTGCCACGCCAGCCTTGGGAGCACTCTCCCTACATCCAGCCCCACCGCTGCAGGGCAGTGACTCCCCCTGCACCGGGCTGGATGGGGAGGAAGGGGAGGCATAGGCAGGCTCTGGGATTATTGTTTTTTACCCTTAGGAAAAATGCCAGGGAGGGAGGGGAGGAAGGAAGCAAATTCCTCTCTCTTTGCTACCACAGCTGTCTTGCCAAAGGAAAACTGAGAAAGCACTTTGGCCAGGAAAAGCTGCGTGTGAACTGGGTGCTGCCCTGGAGACGGGCTGGGGGCACGCGTGGGAGTGGGAATATCTGCCCCGCCTCGAGGCAGAAGGGCCTGGCCCTCACCTGCTGCGAGCCTTTTGGTCTCTGTGAATCCCCTCGAAGTCATGCCACTTCAGAGTGACCCCACGAGCTTTGTGTTGTGTGGCAAACATCAGAGATTTAAACAGGGGAAAGCTAAAAGACCGCTTTAGGCACATGAAGAAGGTGCATTTTCGGAATGACAGAGAGCCTGCAGAGCTCAGACCCTAACGTCAGGAGTGACGTGGGCAAGTAGAGCTCCAAATAACTTCCACAAGTGGGACTTTGGCTCTGTTTAAATACTGTTTGTCCATCTCTTGGCCAGGAGACTGGCTTCCTCAGCCAGATTCTAGACAGCCACCTTGCCTAGGAAGACTGGTGTTACGTGCTAGCGAATTAAAATCAAGCTAGAAAACACACGGTTAAATTTCTAAGAATTTAATTTCTTGGCTTAATGGGGGAACCCAGACATTTTCAGAATATTGCTTTTGGAGTGGAAGAGGAGAAGAGAAATCCCTTCTGCCCTCTGTAGTTCAAGCATATTAATAATGTCTTAGTTGCAAAGCTGTTTACGCCTCCCTCCCCTCCCCTCCCCTCCTGCCGGGGTGCTGCTGTGTGTCTGCTCTCATCAGAGCGCCGCTATTAGCTGGCTTCATTGTGCAGCAATGCTTCATCGTTAGCTAAAGTTGCTTTATCTTCGTGAGGGAGAAACAAGCCGTTCCTCTCGGAACCACCCATATTTCATGGCCAACTAAGCAATATTGCAAAAACATTGAGATTCCTCAATTTCCTTGATCGCATAGAGCAGATGCTGGTTTGATGCTGGGAAAACTGATTAGCGAGCCCCTTCCTGGCTAGTCTGTCACGGTGCTGACAGCCCCAACGCGGGCAGCTTGTCCAGCAATAGAAAGACCATTACCAAGTGCATTTTTCATGCGGCGAGAGAGCGTTTCTAGCTGCTTCTATGCACTGAAAACAAATTTCCAAAAACCCACGCCGCAAAGTGCCTGGGTGATAATCCACTCCTGTGCAATATTACCTTCAAATGTGTTATCACTGGAAGTGTAAAATCCTGGCTCCTCTCCTGCTGGAGCCCCACTGTCATTAATCGAAGGCTTTGCCCGGCCGGGGGCCTGTCTAACTCACAGGGCTGGCTGTGAAACCAAGGGCATTACTGGATGATGCTGTCATGCACAGCCGTGCAGGTCCCTTTTAAGGGAGCGGTGGAGCCATTGTAGCAGCCGAGCTGAAATCTAGTGTATATAATTTCAAGGAAACCTATTGGCTTGCAGAGGCTAAAAATCAAGATCAAGAGTTCAGGGTTAAATTCAGCTGTTGGGTCTAGATAAGCTTATCTCCAAAAAGTGGCTTATGAGAGATGTGCTCTGGGCTGAAATGCTTAGCTGGTGACCTGCAGGACTCCTTCCCACCAGGGCTTACCTCCAGATCTGCATGTCTCCTGCATTTCGGATGCTAAAGCCATGGTGGGGAGGCGGGGGGTGGATAGCATGTCAGGACAGCTGCGTGCTGGCCCCAGGCCTCCAGCAGATTTATGCGCTTTCGCTTAGCCTGGGTGTCCCAAAGAGAGCAGCGAGCGGCGAGCGCTGTGGTTTCGTTATTACACAGAGGCCTGCTCTGGCAAAAAGGGAAAATCAGAGAATTTTTTCCAAGCATTCTTTTCCACTCTCTGGGAAAAAAAAAACCACCCAAAAACAACAAACAACAAAACAGGCATGCCTGTAATCAGCTGCAGGAGTGGAACAGCCCTCTTAATTTATTTTAAAGTGTCCTTCAGGACTGTCTGCTTAATAAGCACGCTCCACGGCGCTGCGCTCCCCAAGGGCGGAAAGGCGCCGCTGCCTGGGAAACTCGTTTTTTTTTTTTCCCCGGCATTGGATGCCCTCTGCTTCATCCCACCAGATACTGGAGAAGGGAACCGTGCACCTAAAGGAAGCAGGACGGCTGGGACAACAGCAACCCTGGCTCCTGCTTGCAGCTGCTGTGGGAGCGGCAGCTCCGTGTTGGGGATGCTGAGGAGGGTGGCTGGCACACGGGAGGTGCCACGGCTGCAGGGGACTGTGGTGACAGCGTGTCTGATCCCGGCCCTGCGCTCAAGGGGGCTGCTTAAGGGCACCGCAAATTTTGAGGTGTGTAGCATTTGAGCTGCCCGTGTCACGCGGCTGTTTGATCCTGTCAGAGGCGTCTGCAGCACACGGATACGACACATTTCTGGGAAGGGCAGTAAATGGGAAAAAAGGTCAGTTGATCAATCATCTTGCAGTCTAGTGGTGCGGTGGCCTTTGTAGGGAAGAATAAATCAATCGCTTTAACCTGCCCCTATTTTTAAAACCTACGCAGAAGTTTCTGGGATGCCGCGTAGTGACACGGCTCAGTGAGGTGCCCACTCACTCAGCCAGCCTGCTACCATGAGAAATTAGGATAGAAGCAATAAAACAAGTCTGGAAGGTTGCCAGCAGCAAGAAGGCAGTGAGGAGAACAGGGCTCTTGTCAGGTTAGATGTGGCCTCCCCAGGCAGAGACATCCTCCAAAGAGAGGCCCGAGCTGCTCCACATCTCCCAGAGGATCCCCTCTCAGAGCTGATACATCCAACCAGTGCTCCAGGCACTCAGTGCCATCCCAGCCATGGGCGCCGGCAGCTCCCTATGTCCCCTGGCACAGCACACTGGAGCTGCCAGCTCCAAGAGAATCCCACACCCAACCTTTTCTCACAGTGTGTGATTTCTGTGCAGAGACATAGACAAACGTGTGCCTGTGAGAAAGTTGCATTTTGGCCAAAATGCAAAGCATCCTGTACTGGGTGTATTGAAATGCAGTAATGTGAGTCATTGCCACTGTGCTCTTGCTACCTTAAAATGATCCAGAAATGTTTGAGAGACTGAAAATTGGATGTTTCATCTTAGAAAAAAAAAAGAAGAGAGACTTTAAGGGTCTGGGAAAACCAGTTTAAACTTTTAACATTTCCTATGCTTTTCTTTTCCTTTCTTACTTAAAGGCAGACTAAGAAATTTTGGCGAATGATTTATTTTATTTGGAAAAAACAGTTTTTGTAATATCTAAGAATGATAGGAACATTCTCAAAGCTTTAAAAACCCAATGGGCCTTTGCTGATAGTGTCACTGAGAGAAATCCGGATGCTGCAGCAGGGAGGTCCTGAAAACAGAATGTCCTTCAGCTCCCATGTCCAGCCCCAGCCACACACAAGCCTTCAGCTGAGAAAGTAAAAAGTAGACTCATGAAATGAAGTATTTTTTTCTCCCCAAGCCCTGTAGCTTTTCAAATATTGCTGTATGGAAGCCCGATGGAGATCATTCCTGAGCTAGTCACTGATTTGCCCCACAGAAAAGCCCTCGGGAAGGGTTTTCTTGAAGACAGTTTTACACTGACATTATTTTCCTTGAATTTTAAGGACCAACATTTTTTATGGTGGTGGCGGTGTATTTTCATTGATTTTTTTTTTTTTCTGGAAATGAAAAGACAGTTTACTATGCAGTCAGAGAAATCTGAGACATGGGGCCTGAGGAACAAAATGCCACCCCGTGTCACAAAGCTTGTGATAGAACTGTTGGATTTGGGGTCTCTGTGGCAAGGCGAATCTGCTGCACTGAGTTTCTGTGTCCCATTCTCCTGAGTGGTGCCGGTGTGCAAAGGTCTGGTGAGGCACCCGAGCAGTAGCAGTCTCTTCCTGCCAAAAATAAACGGGAAGCAGGGAGCTTAACTCCAGCAGGACCTGGTTAATCTGTGCTTAGATTATCTCAATTGCGGCCAGGATTAGGAGACACTTTAGCAGGGACTAATCTTACCCGGTGGACCGCAGCCTGTCTGACTTCTTAATCCCATCCCTTGACTCCCAGGACTTGACTTCCAAGACAGATGGGTCCCGAGCATCCCTGCAGCCAGGCCCTGCCCATGTGGGGCTGTGCCTCACTGTGGGGTTGTGGTGGGGGGCCCCGATGCAGTTTCAGGTCTTTCGCACAGCATTACTCTGCCTTTGGTCTTCCTTTCTTCCTCCTTTCCCCTCCTTCTCCACTAACCAGGAATCAGGCAGAAGGCTCTGAGCACCGTGCAAGGCATTAGGCAGGACAAGACAGGGCTGTGTTAATTACCCTGATTTTCTGAAGAGACGCCGTGGTGGAAGATGAAAGGGAAAACAGCTGATGCGAGAGCATTTCTTTCTGCCAAGTGATGCTTTGAGAAGGTCTCCAGTGATATTTCCGCGGTAGTGTAACTGAGTTGGGTGCCCTGAACCTCAAACAACCTTCTGGGAAGGTAACTCCATCCAGTCTCTGCCCTCCAGAAAGGAAAATAACTCAGGGCACAGCTGCAATGGAAATCCCCCACTTCAGGGGAAACAAGGAAAAAACTCCAGCAAAACAAACAAACAATAATAAAAAACCCCATGTTTTTTGCTTGTTTCAAGAGAAATAAAACACTTTTTGCACTTTCTGGCAATTAAAAAAGCCCCAAAACCCCAAGAGGATGTTGCTAGTAAAAAACAATGCAAAAAACCTCACTGATTTCTTGTTTGCAAAATTGGCAGAATTTAGAGCGGCTGAATTTGGGAAGCAAAGTAGAGGTTTGCAAGTATGAAACACTCATGTGGCTGGCATCCAGCAGCTCCCCTGGTGGGGAGGAAAAGCCTCTAACACAGATTATCCAGCAGTTTATGCAGCTCAGCTTCAGCGGGGAGACCTTTACGACAGCAAACCTCCCAGCAGCTCCGGTTATGAAACCCCAGAGCTCATCCCTGCAGTGCCTCCGGCCCCCTCCCCGCAGCATCACCTCCTGCAGAGGCTCCCTCCTGCCCAGCCTCCCCCTTCCCAAGGCTGTGCTGTGCAATTCCCAGACTCGGACAGGGCCCAAAAGCACTGCTGAGCGGTAATTGGTGCCTGAGGTGAGAATTACAGAGGCCCTTGTGAGAAAGGCAAAAGGAAAAGCAAAGCCCCTGCCCCAAACAAATCAGCAAAGCAGCAGCAACAGCAAATAACCCATGCATGATGTAAAGACTTGAAAGAGGCAATAAATAAAGTCAATTAGCTCACAGATTTTGCCCTGGCTTATATGGAGTCAGCCTGGTAGAAAGAAGGGCAAACCCAAAACCCATTTGCCCCAAAAGTGTCACTTCTTCCTACTCTAAAAACCCACTAAAATGAAAAAATACCAAAACGAGCAGGGGTGGCAGAGGTGATGCCAGGAAGAAAAGGGGAGCAAAAGGGCAGGTCCTGCTGGGGAACAGGCTGATGGTGAGGAAGGAGCCCCACTGCCAACAGTGGACCTTCCCTCCTGCTCAGGAG
Organism: Rhagologus leucostigma; assembly: GCA_013397725.1. Classification (NCBI taxonomy): domain Eukaryota; kingdom Metazoa; phylum Chordata; class Aves; order Passeriformes; genus Rhagologus; species Rhagologus leucostigma. The sequence continues at coordinate 183,589 of VZTD01000353.1, forward strand.
GGGCCTCTCACCCGCGGGGGTGGCTTTGCAAGCACCGTGCTCCAAGCACCCACGCTCTGGGTGTGACGGTAGCACCAAAGACGTTTCCAAGGGATGGAGGAGCTGCTTTGTCACCATCCCTCCCTGGCCCTGCTCAGTGTCCAGCAGGCAGGTCACAGCTGCCCGAAGGGGATGTGGCAGGGAAAGAGCCAATCGTTCAAGTATTTAAGGCCAAGGTTGGGAAAGGATTAACGCAGCCTTTCCCAGACCTCAAACTCTTTTAATCAGGATTTACAGTTATGAATTCACTGTTGAGGCCGTTTACTGTCCCTCGTCCGTCTTGCAACCCTCATATCCTTTACAAGAACGCTCTTTTGGTACCCCATAGGTACCTTTGCACATCCTACCCTTAATAGAAATTACCTAAAAACCACAGAGCTTTGGGACCCAGATACTCAATATGCTTCTGTGCTAAACATGCCACAGTGTCTCTTAACTCCTGACAACCATTATCCAGCTGCTGAATGAGCCTTATTATGAGCAATTTTTGTAAATCATATTGAAAGCTTAAAGTCAGAACGAAGAAAAAAAATGGATCTTGGGTCATGAACTGCAGCAACACCTGGCAGGTTGGTTAAAAAAAAAAGAGAGAAAAGCTAGGAAAATTGTTGACACAAGATCCTGGGGTGATACTTTACAGACAGCAACACGTATGTCACACCCAAGCCCAGGGCAGGGCTTACCCAGCCCTCCAGCTGCAGGGCTGACACCCCTCGCAGCTGCCTGACACCGCATCCTGCACCTTTGCAGGAACCTCTCAGCAGCTTAGCTCGGAACGTGCCAAAACCCGAAAGATTTTACACGACACAAGCTGGAGGGGCTTTTATCGACCGAAAGTATTTCCAGCCCAAGGAAGGCAAGGGCAGACAGGCTCTGTATCGGCAGCAGCATGGTATTAGTTGGCAACTCTCCCCCTTTTGCCTCTGGTGCTCGGCGGGTCCCCGCAGCTCTGCTGTTGCAGGTGAGCGAGGTGCCGAGCAGGGGAGCGGATAAACGATGTGTGCTGTGGCCCTGGGCTGGTGCCTGCGTGTGCTGTGTCATTGGATTTAGAGCCGTGCACGGGCCATTGTGCTGCTCTGAGCCGTGGGTTTTGGCCATCACTGATTAAGAGCCCTCCGGCGGTGACCTTAACGAGCCGGGTAGGGCGCTGGTGGCTGCGGGCACTTGTCACTGTCGCTGCAGAGGGTAGGACGGGGGGGTGGGCGAGCACTTCACCCAGCACCCAGACGGTCTCCTCCGGCTTTGCCGAAGCTCAAAGAATGTGTGTCTGTGTGAGGAAAAGGGCGGCAGAGCGGTCCCTGGGGCCAGCGGGGTCTGCGGGTGGCAGCCCCGTGGCCGGGGAAGGTGGCAAGGAAGGGCAGCCCGGCGGGAGCAGGAGGGTGTTGGAGTGGCAGCGGGAGCACTGGGTTGTCAGGCGTCATCAAAGCCAGTGCCTCGGAAAAAAAAAAAAAAAAAAAGAGAGAAAGAAGGCAAGGAGGGCGGAGGCCGGGGAGCCGTGCAGGTGTGACAAATTAAAGATTAGCCCTGCCGCGCACGGGGATGCTCCGCGCGGGCTGTGCCGCCGCCGGGCGTTTGTCTCACTGCCGGCTGCCGCTGCCGTCACCGCGTGTGGCACATCGCTGGCACGTCCTCCGGCTTCGCTGGAGCAGCGCAGCCGCTGCCCTTGCCGCGACGCACGGCCGGCTGTCGCCCCGCCGTCCCCGAGTGTCCCTTCGCCAGCCCCCTTCCAGCTACACCCACTCATTAGCAGTTCACGACTTGCAGCCTCGTCTTTGCCTGAAATCCTGCAATTACTCAGTGCGCTGGCTCGGATGTGGCTCCCGCACGGCAGTGAAACAAAGGCGAGTGGGAACAGGCAGCCCAGCTGCCGCCAGCCCCGCAGCCATCCCCGGGCGGGCAGCTCGGCCATTTGGGGCACAGGTAGGGTTCAGGTTTCAGGCTGAAATTAAAGCAGGAAGGGAAGGGTATGAATGGATCACTCATGAGCTGTAAAATAAGAGGAGGTTTTGTTTTATTTAATGAGAGGCCATTTTGCCCGATGTAAAATATCTATCAAAATGGAGACAGAAAACAGTTCTGCCCGAAAACGTCGGGGCCAAATTGGCTTTGAGACTTACATGGTCCTGAGCCAATTAAAATGTCATAATAATGCAATCTCAAAAAAAGACACCGTGTCTGCTAGTTACGAGACACACACAAGAAAAGGAATCATTCCCCAGCCAGAAGTATTTATCCAAGCGGCTCTCCGTGAGAACATCAGTCAGTGAAAAGGGAGAGGGAATACCCCTGAAAGCACCAGTAGCCTAGATGCGAGTCTGTGCTCTGCTCCATGCTCACACTGCCTTTGCTGGTGTCCCTGGAGCTCTCCAGGAGTTCAGGGGGGTCTTTGCAGGTCTGGGAAGGTCTTGCCTGCACTACAGGTCTCGTGCTTTGAGGTGACTTCATTGCAAATGACAGTTTTAGCCTCTTTGTTGAATTTCCGAGCCTTGATGAGTCTTTGGGAGACATGTGTCCCCCAGGTATATCAGCAGTAATGGAAAGTGCCACTGTCACTACAGGCACTAACTCATCATTTTGATGACCCATCGATCCCTGGAAGAGTCGAGTGGAGGGTAAAATAAATGTGGTTTGCTGGGACAGGAAGAGAGGAGGAGAATACTGAAGACATTTTGCTTCACTGGCCACTGAAATGAATGGAAAACTGGCCAGTGGCTGCAGTGGACATAGGGCTGCACTCTGCCCATGTTCAACCAAAGTCAAGAGACGTGCTGAAAGGCAACTCCCCAGCAACCATCTCCTGCTAGAGGGAATCCCACCTGTGTCCCTCTGGAACAGCCCAGAGGTGCTAAGGCTTGTGCTTGGTATTGCCTTGCTCTTTGGAGAATTCCAGACCTGCCTGGTGCGAGAGGGGGACTCCCACAGGCTCCCCAAACTGCAGGTGGCTTCCAGGGCCAGTGAAGAAGACCAAGGCTCCCACCCTGGGCCAGCAGAGCTGTGCAGCGGGTGCTGGGGAGCAGGAGCTTCCCGGAGAGAGCCGATTCCAGCCGATGCCGCAGGCTGCAGTGAGTCCCGGAGGCCATCCCCTCTCTTGGGCTGTCACAGCCAAGTGCTGAGCTGGAGCTCATTAGTCCTGCTGTGAGGGAAGTTAATTAGCTCGGGGAAAACGCCGTGCTAATTTGCCTAACCGGCTTTGGGGACCAAGGTTAACCCCGCCAAGCAGGCTTGAATGCTCTGCCTCTGGCTGGGGCTCTGCCTCCCGCAGCCCGTGGGCTCCAGAGCGGCTTTGAACGTGTTAGCCCTGCTCTTTCGAGGCTGTGTGAGCTCAGGTCTCCTGGCAGGGGGGGACTGTCATCCCGAGGCAGCTCCGGCACCGCTGTGACGCCAGCCGGTCCCACTCGGCAGGCAGATGGAACAGCCTCAGCTCTTCGCTGCGGGCGTGGGAACAGCAGGGTGAGGGTCTCTGTGCCAAGCAGAGGTGCCGTGGCCATGCCTTCCTGCGGCTGCCACACAGCTCAGTGCAGGATTTGCAGCCTGTGTGGCCATCCCTTCACACCCCTTTCCCCCGTCCAGCTGCCCCCTGCTTCCACGTTACGCACCGATTGCTCCGCAGGCCGGGGCTCTGACAGGGCCTCGTCTTTTCCTTTCTTTATCAGTCCCCCTTGTCTTGCAAGAGTGTAGAACTTGGACAGGGCGATTTGAACAGCATGTGGAGCAGATGGAAGCAGGTCCCTGGCTGTGGCCAGGTGGAGGGAGCACTCAGAAGGCAGAGGCTGGGCATGGCAAGCTGAGAAGAGGCTCCTGGCTCCTCAAAACTCTGCTTCCTCTCCACCTAATGCTAAAGCAATTGGTGTCGATGGCTTTTGAATGAGTGTTTTTGGCATGCAAGCAGGAGGCTGCCCCCTGCTGCCCCACCCCACGGGAAGCCAAGCTTGGTTCAGCACGATTTACAGCGAGAGAAAGGAAGAGAAACACGTACAGCAAAGAGGCAGGGAGAGAAAAACAGGAGCAGGGTAATCTCCAATGCAAGCTTGCAAGCTGGTCTAAAAATAGAAGGTGAACTGTTCCCCAGTAATTAGCCAGGAGATGGTTTTATTTGCAGCAGTGCGATTTCAGCAGCAGTGCTTTTGGCAGGAGGAGACAGGAACGTCCCAGCAGCTCTAACCTTGCAGAACAGGAGGAGACTTGCCTCCCCCTGCCAAGGGACAATCCCCACAGAGACCAGGCAAGCGTGGGCTCAGGAATGAGCACATTCACATCTTCCTCTGCCTGCCTGGACAGAGGGAGTAAGAGGGCAGTGGAAAAGAGGTATTGCCTCCACCATGGTGCCTGTCTGGGATTAGATGCTCCTCAGCCTTTGCACTGGAAGAAATGAAAAAGTCCTTTAACAGGAAGAGACAGCAGCATCCTGGCATAAGGGCTTGGTCCCTAAAGGGGTTCAAGCAAGGACAAGCCATGCCCGAAGTCTCAGTGAGGAATGGCCTAGGAACCCGAGCTTGGAATACAGCAAGGACTGAGCCTGAGGCCCTCCGTTTGCCTGCAGGTGCATTCTGCAGGTCTTTGCATCCAGGGGAGGTGCTGAGGGTTGTGCCCACCCCAAACCAGCACGTGAAATCAGATAGGCGATGGATGATAGGAAGTGGGTGTCAGGCTGGACTTTCCCGGCCAGCCATGGTGGACACGCAGGGTTAATGCCAGGGCCGCCAGGTACCTTCCCTTCTGGTCTTTTCTGCAGCAGCAGGAACAGTCGGCTGTCCTCACCTCCAGTCTGGTGCGAGGGCTCCTCACGAGGCAGTGGGCATCTCTGTGCTCCTTGCAGGAGTTGGGCTGCCGAGGGCAAGTGGCAGAACTGTCCCAGCCTGGCTCTCAGGTGGCCCTTGGGTGCTGGAAGAAGTGAGAATCTTCCCCGGGCTTTGCTGTAGAAGCCTAACAAAATGAGAAATAGTGTTAAAATTCAGGCAAAACTCAGCATTTACATCCTGCTGCTGCTTACAGTGGGAGTGGGACTGGGAGGGAGTCAGCATGGATCCAGGTCGTTTCATGCATTTTATGGGTTCTGACAATGCAGGATCACAGCGGGAAAGCAAAATGCAGCAAAACGGAAAACCAAAGTGCAGGGAGTCGCCTCAGCACTGTGCTGGCCCTCTCCCACTGGTCCAGCACTGCATACCCCAAACCCACCCACACCCCAGAAGGAAGACAGACAGACTGGAGGGACATTTTGACTGAGGAGGTGCAGACTGCCTAAGGGCGGCGTGTGCTGCAGTCTGACAGCACAGCCCCGCGCCATGGAACCCAATGGCCCTTGGGCAGGGGACGGTCACCACTGCCCCACGTTGTGTGGGTGTGTGTGCTACTATTACCTGCGTTCTGGAGGGGAACAATGCCACGAGACTGTTGCTTTCCAGACCCAGGAGATCTGTTATCACCCTTGATAAAAGCTGGTTTTGGCAGAGCAAAAGCCCAATGGTGAGAAGACAGTGTGTCATTTGACCTGCAGCCAGCAGCTCTCCCTGGGCTGGGAATCAATCTGTCGCTGAATGAAAGAAAACGGGCTTTACATCCCATTTCAGACAACACCCAGCCCCTGGTGTCCTCCTGTTGATTTTGTGGCTCTGCAATCATGTTTAACTTCCCATCTTTCTGTCTCCCTATTGCTGCCTGTGAGGCCTGTGCAAACAGCAGGGGAAGCGGGCTAATTGCTCTGGAAAAGGCACGGTGATAACAGTGACGCTGGAAGAGCCATCACAGGCCGGCGGTTAGCAAATGGAGTACACAGGGAAAAGCACCCCTCTTTCTCCTGGGTGCTCTTCTGAAGGATTACTCCTACCCACAGGAGGTTGTGCTGCTCCGGCATGCCGGGCGCTGCTGATTTGTGGGTGTCCTCTCTACTGGGACATGATCAACTGGAAAATTTACAAGCTGGGAGGTCCCTCCAGGAGCCAGTTTAAAGCCAGTAGTTCCTCCAGCTCACTCCTGCCTGGCAGAGCAGCTGTTGACACTGGACAAAAATTGAGGAGCAGGATGGGAGCAGCCAGGGCGTGCGTCTATGCTGGTAGTGGGGATGGACGTACAGCTGTGGTGGGGGGACGCCTTGGAGTTATGTTGGGGGCGGCTGGAGTGCCTCCAAATTGTGCCCATGCTGCCTTTGGGGAAGGAGGGGGGTTTGCTCTGAGGCCCTGAGTTCAGGAGGTTGTGTGGAGCTTCGCTGCCCTGCTGTGCCCCCAGCTGAGGATGGACACAGGCTCCCTTTCTGCTCCAACCTCTATGGAAACTGTGAGCTGGCAGATGTGCTCTCACCCCCAGGCAGGGTAGGGACGTGCAAGAGATTTGTCTCTTTTTAACATATATATATATATATATATATATAAAATAGCAAAGTGTGGCCAGGTGTGCACACCTGGGGTGTGGAGAGGTGATGCAGCCCACTTGAGACATGAAGAAAGGACCTGAGCTGTCTCCTTTTTACCTGTTTTTTCTCCTCCTTCCTCAGTGCGTCCTTTGCCCCTGTTCCAGCAGCCTTGCACGTGCCCCCAGCAGCCAGCGGTGACACTGCCGTTCCCCTGCGCATCCCTCCCCTGCCCTCCTCTCCTCAGGGATCCTCCTGCAGACAGAGAAATCCTCCCAGGAGGGAAGAGGCGGTACGTAGGTTTGCACAGTGATGCATGAATGCAATCAGCCCGGCCTTTCCAGGAGCACAGGGAGCATGTGGTGAGGGGGCGCAGCCTCCCTGGAGAGATTATACCTGAGACGCATTAGAAACGGCTGTGGGGAATTTTTAAACTAGCAATCAAGAGACAGCTTGGAAATGAAAATCAGTGACAGACAGAGAGGCTAGGGGGAGGCAGAGGCTGCCCCTGCCCCAGAGCTGGACAAATCTGTGTGAGCCACTGTCCTCTTAGCGGTGAGGGACAAGACCTGTGCTGGAATGAAGGGTGAAACTTGGCTGGGAGTACCAATGGTTCTGAGATTTCCCAGCTACAAAGGACTGGGCTCCTCTGAGCTGCCGGATGACAAAGCACTCACTTCTCAATTGCCTAAAAAACCCCCAGACAATGAAAGAGGGGACTAGGAAGGGGACAGAGGTCAACAAATGCAGCATGTCTCATTTTGGTGCGAGCTTCCCCGGAGCCTGGGTGGTGGGTGTTCATCTCTGGGCTTCTGGGAATTAGATGTGGGTTCCAAGCAAGCTCTGGCTCCCAGACTGAAGATTGCCTGTGCTTCCCAAATGCACACAGGGAGGGGTGTGAAGTGTCATGTAAACTGGGTCTGCTGATCCAGAATTCTCTTGCTGGGAAAAGCAAAGCGAGGGAGAAAAAGACGATTATAATGCTGCCAAATTAGCAGAGCTTTACATGACAGGTATGGGAAACACCTGCAATCCCAATCCATACAGTGCAGCATTTTGAGAGTGGTTATTACAAACAGCTCTGCAGGATGTACAGCCCTCCCCTGCCTGCACTCCCCTCTACTCTCGTCCGTGGGCTTTCACTTCCCTCAGCTCTGGGCAGCTCTGGTGCAGTAGCTTGCACTGCTCCACAACGGGAGGATCCTACCTTAGTGGCTTTTCCCAGTGCCAATTCACATTTTGGAAGACAGTCAAGTCCTGGAGCTGGATCTGCTCCTGGCATTGCTCTAGCCTCATGGCTAAGGGCGATGCCAGCAGTGAATCTGGCTGGGAATGTCTGCAGTTTCTTCAATAAAAGGGAAGTTTAAAAAATCCCAGCCCGGCACGGCACAGCAGAGCTGTGCCCCCTGGCAGTGCCAGCTGCATGCTGCCTGGAGCAGGCCAGCCAGCACGGTGGACAGATGGTTGCTGCCCATGTTAGCATGTTGCTCTTTCGAGGAGGGACTCATGCTTTTCCTCCATTCACCTCTGCATTTTGAATATCAATTCTCCATCCACTTCTGTGTTTTCAGCTAGCAGCTTGCTTGGAAACCTTGGGCTGAAGCAGAGACATCTCTCTCCCCAAGGCCAGGGGTACCATATGGCACATTTCCAGCCTCAGAGACCAAACAGCTTGCTCAGGCACATGCTGGGGCATGGGTGTCAGAGAAGAGACTGGGTATCTGGAAGAATCCTCCCCAGCTCTGCTGTCAGAGAGTTATGACCTTATGCCTCCTTCTCACACTCCACTGAAAACGCAGTGGTGCAGCCCATGGCCCCCCAGACTGGGCTCTCCTGAAGCTGTGGGCATGGAGCTCCCTTCTGCTGGACTTGACCTGCCCCATGCCGGGGCCCAGGCTCCAGCCTCAGGTTTGAAATGAACTGTTCTCCCAGTTCGGCTTTGGGAAGGTGTTTAGGAGGGAGGAGAGACTCCTCCTCTGCTCCTCCTCCCCCTGGGGACACCCCTGCCAGGGCACTCCCTACCTTTTGCAGTGACGCAGAAATACTTCCTAGCATCCGTCAAGGAAAGATGGGGTCCTGGCACCCATGTTGCAAAGCCAGAGCTGCTTGGAGCTCTGAACAGCTGCAGAGGACTGCAGCAAGCCTATTTCCCTTCCCTCCTGCTTACACATGCCCTCATGGACACTCTGTGGGGCAGGAACAATGACCTCAGAGTAGCGTGGCAGTGGATGAGGGCACAGCAGGCAGCGCATGGGCAGAGGAGCTGCAAGGCAGTGCTGTGGAGAAATGGGATTAGCACAGAGAAGGGAGGGAGGGAGGGAGAGAAGTGATCCTTGTGGTGGGCTTCAGGACTATGACACACATTGGTAAGAAACTAGTAAAAAAGAGTGGCACCTGCAAAACGTGAGTGGGAGCCCGGTGCGAGGGATGAGGACCTGCTCAGGGATGCTGTGAGGGTTCAGAACCTTTGGCTGGGAGAACCCTTAGCTGTAGCCGGTGTTAAGTGCAGTGGCACAGGAGCAGGAGGCTAATTCGCATTCTTCCACCAGTCCTGGGAACGTGAAGCCTGGGCCTGACCTGGGGGCTGCCTGCCTCATGCATCACTCAGATGACAGCAGAGTTATTTTTTTCCTGACAGGACCCAGAAACCAGGTCACTTTGCATGTAAATCTGTAACAAATCTGGCTGGAATTAGGCGGGCCGCGGAGAGGTGGCAACAAGCGGCATTCATCAGATGTGCCCGCAGCGAAGGCTCCACACCACTCACAGGGAAGCGAGCAGAGGCACATTCTTTCTCGAGCAGGGGGGTTGCTACGCCAGGAGTTGCCGTCCTGGGTTGGAGGATTTGGGCTATGATGGCCTCAGCAGAAACAAATGCTGCATTCCAGGGAGGCCGTTCCTTGGGAGCAATTAAATAATAATAACATGATAGTAATAAGCAGATCAATCAATCCCTCCGTGAGCTGAGGGACTCCAGGGGGAGGGCTGGGCTTTTCCCAGAGCAAACTAGGGCCAGCTCTTCTTCAATAAACACAAATAATACCAGTAACGAACCTCAGATCTCGGGCCAAACTTTGGCTAATGACACCCGTGCAGGATGTGGGATGCATGTGGGCTGGATGGACACGGCTTTAACTTTGCCTGTGCAGTGGACACCATACTGGGCTGAGGGGAGAAACAGCAGCATGGCTGCAGCAGGCAGGGGCTCGTGATCTGTTTCCTACTCCCTCCTTCTTGAGGAGGTCAGCACAGGCACATGGGATGATTACAAGCCAAATCTAATCTCTCCAGCAGCATGCCTCCCTGCTCCAAACTAATCAACTGAACCTTTAAGAGTTAAAGAATAGCAGCACTTGTGTCCATGGGCATTGTAGGACCTATTTAAAGATCTCGACCCCTTTGGCTCAGTTGCTGAGGGAATTTTTCAGCTGAAAGTGCCAGGGCTCTGGGAACTGTTAAACCCCACAAACCCTAGATTGCTTTCATGCCTGCCCCAGGCTGCAGCCTCGGATCTTTTCTTTTCCCCACTGCAAACTGCTGGGTAATGAACCCTTGCGGCATGCCAGCTCACCTCCCCTTCTCCCAGCTGGCAGGCCAGCTCCACAGCGATGCCCTTTTGTTCCACCGGTGCTGAGATCTGCAAACTCATTGCTAATTACTACATCTGGGGCTTCCAGCTCCAGCAACGACGCCAGGACTTTCTTCGGGCTCCTGATGGCCAAAGTTCATCCCCCTGCTTATTTCCTTCCCAAAGACCATTATCTCTCATTTACATCTAAACTAGTTTTTTATACCAGTTTAAACGCTGCCCCTCCCCCTGTAATCTCAATGCAAATGAATTAAAAGTTCATTCTTCCGATGCTCAGATCCTGCGCACTTTCTTTTTCACTTCTTATTTAAATCACACACTGTTTTGTACTAAACCTTTTATTTCCTCCCAATTATTATTTCTGGTGTGTTTTCCAGAGCCTTACAACATGGCATCTGATTATACACAAAGCTCCGGAATAAAGCCCTGCTTTTTCCCTTCATTAAGGACACAAAGGATTCCTGTGTGAGCCAAGCAGCACTTTGGACACTAATACAGCTTTACACCCCAAATCACATCCTGGCTCTCTGTGGAGCAGATTGGGGAGTGGATCCCTGCCTTTCCTTGCTGCCAGCATCCTTTGCAGGCTGCAGCCAGCTCCTTCCCTCCTTGGAATGAACATCCGATTAAGCTGTGCCAGCATGTTCGCCCACAAACTCCCGTCCTCTGGCTCTTCCTACATCGCAGCCGGGTGTGCTTGCTGGCTAATTCTGCCTGCTTGGATCTCCTCTGTTTGTCTCCGTGTTAGGGGTCCAGAAGCTTGGTGGGTCCACACACGATTTCGCTGTTGTTGACCATTTCCCACGGAATGGGAGTCGCATATAAAGCCTAATCTGTAAACCCCACAGCCCTTCCTGAAGCCGAAAATTAATGAACTTTGGGCCAAGTGGTGAGACCAAGAACATCAAGGCAGGCAGTGGCAGGACTGCTTGTAACCCCTACAGGTAGTCACTGCATCTCTCCCAGATCTGAGACCTTGTCATCTGGAAACTGCCTGAATCGAACCAGCAGCACAGGAAACCACCCTGTCTGCAGCACATTTCCCTTATTTAACATCATCCTGCAGAAAGGAATAATGTATGCCGTGTTTACCAAGCGAAGAGAGGAGAGCTTTCTATCAAAACGATGCATTACTGAGCTGATTAGCTGCACAAGAAGTCTCTCTAAGCAAATGGGTTTTATCTCGTTGAATATTCCAGCATTTTAAAAATAAACTATTCATTCTTATCGAGTTTTAAAAATACTTCCGGCTGGCGGTCACCTGGAGCTGACAAACATTTAGAATCATGGGGGTTCATGACAGATTTCAAAAGCAGTTCATAGGGTGTGAGAAGCAATTTGCCAAATGGACACAGGACAGGAGTTGGATTACTGGTTTCCCCCAAAGACAGACTTCTTTCAATATAGAAAGGTTTTGTCTAACAGGCTTTGCATGGGTCTGTAAGGTGAGGATACTAGACCTGCAGCTCTGATATCATACCACGCTTCTCCTCTGGGACCTTGGGCAATTCAGGTTACCCTTGTCTCTCTCAAACTCTCTATCTGTAGAACCGAGATATTGCTGCCTGCAGTAAATATCTGCAAAGTGCCTGAATGTGAAGGTTATTACTGTTAAATATCTGTGCAGCTTTCACCTCTGCTGCATGGAGAAGCCAGCCCACACGAACAATCCTCTGTCTGGCAGAGTGGGAATCTCATGGTACGGGAGTGAACAAGGACTGAGAAACACGAGGAAAGCCAGAGCTGCTCCATACCAGTATTTTTTTTTCATTAAATATTCGAAATCTGATGTAATTAGCTACTCTGGCCACTAACTGAAAGCTGCTCTGCCTTCAGTTTAGAAACAGCCAGGCCAGGCCATGTGCTTCCTTGAGAGCCAAGCTGCCTTTCTGACCTGCTGAGGAGCAACGCATATGTCCCAAATGCCAGGCTGGCAACTTCTTCTTCTATGGCACCGAAAGTAAAATTAACATCTGAATCCCAGCGATCCAGGTCAGCCTGACCCCTGAAGAATATACACCACTGGGGAGGTCACAAAACACCACAAAAGCCATGAACAAAACCACTAATTGGCTTCTTTTCAGCCACATCCCTGTGCCACCAGACTTGCCCTTCTCAAACCACCCTGTGCTGCCTTCGGACTGCTGGGACACAGCCTGTTTGTGCAGGGCCAGAACAGTTAATGATACTTTGTGTTACTGATTCTGTAATTCGTATTGTTTGTGCTGGCAGGGAATTCCCTCTGACATTTTATCTCAGCCAGTCTCCTCTGGCTGTTTAAAATATTTGGAATTATTATTTCTGGCTCGCGGGTCCACCCTAGGTTGCGGCAGGATTATTCCTGGGCTGTGCACAAGCACATGGCCACCCTCCCCAGTGCCATTGGTCTGGAATGGATAGGACATACAGGATAGATAGGACATATCTGGGGTGGGGGCTGGGGGCGTGCAAAGTTTATGGTAGATTGGGAACAGACAAAATTAAGGCAAATGGGCCTTAAGATGTTGTCCTGGCTGTTCCTGGTGCCACTGGAAGGGGTACTGGACTGGGGGACTGGGGAGTGGACAGCCCACGGAGTGAGGTAGGGAAGCTGGTGGGTAGGCAGGGGGAAACAAGCAAAAGGGCAGAGTAATGCCAGGGTGCTGGTCTGGGGTCTGAGTGTCCTCTGTGGGGCAGAGCTGGGGGTTTGCTCTGCACCTGGGGCCGGAGTGTGATTTGGGGAGGGATGCCTGTGTGTGTGTGTGAACTTGGGGGCTCCCACCAGTACGGGGACACCGGGGCTGAGGGGCATCCCCTGCTCAGCTGTGTGTGCTGCAGCGGCTCTGCTGGCAGGCTGCTTCCCTCAGTCAGCTGTGCGTATTCATCAGCTCCCTGCACGCCGGCCCCTGGAGCTGCAAGGCATATCACAAAGGGCACATTTTTAACTCTGCTTTTAATCCCACGATCCTGCGCATTTAAGCCTGAACTGCCTCGCATTTGAACCTCTGCGAACCTCTGCCGCCTTTTGCAGCAGCCCCCAACCCACAGCCCACTCTGGAGAAAAACTAATTAAAGCTGCCTGACAGGCTGCTAAATATTAAGAGCCCAGTAAGGGTGCAGACACGGGGACATCATCATCTGAATGACAAAAGCCGGTAGCCAGTGGCTGCTGATAGATAGAGGGGCCGGGTAGGCTTGTGCTGGCCTTGCTCGACAGGGACATCCCACCGCCCTGGGAACACCATCCGCTCCGCCGCTCCCCGCTCCCCGCTCCCCGCTCCCCATCCCACGCGTTTCACGGCCGGGCTGAGGCCGGGCTTGCTGCCGATTCACGTCACGTAAAAGCGGCAGGGCCAGCTGGCCGACGTGGGCTGCGGGGTCCTGACCCTCATTTCTGCCCTTCCTCCAAATATTCTGCAATTACACGTCGATTGCTCGGCGGGGAGAAAAGCAAACACCCCGCGAACGCCGGCGCTCTGTGGTTGTTTGCTCTCAGCGGCAGCGGCACAGGCTGCTGCTAAAGAAGAAAGTGGGTGACGGGCAGAGTTGGTGTTTTGGGGTTTTTCATGTCATGGAAAGCCCAAGAGACCCTCCAGGATGACTAGCCATAGGCATAAGTTCCAGCCAGTGTGAAAAAAAACACCGAACAAAACAACAGTCCAGGCAAAAAGGAATTAGAAGGAGAAAACGGGAATTCGAAATTCAGCTAAATCACACCTCTCTCTGAAAATTTCATTCCTGCAATTGTTCTGAGTAACACGTACGATTACTCTAGCTGAAAGAAATGATAAAAAGCGTTTCGTTTTCTCAGCTCGTTTGCTTTCTACATCTGGCAGTGTTTTGTGTGCAGGCAGTCTCACCATGTTCCCGAGGTAGAGTGCTTGGAAATGGAAGCCGAGAAATAACAGCGCAAGACGTTTTTTTTTTAAACTGTTTTGCAAACGCTTCTGCTTCTAACGACCAATAGACAAGCTAAAGCCCTTGGCAAAATATGATATGACAATAAATAACATAGCAGTTTGCAGTGTTATTGTAATGGTGAGGAAACCTCCACACTCCTTATTTAATATCCAGATACTACGTTGCAGTACAGCAGAGCAGAAAGTGCTGGCAATAACTTCCCCGAAGAAAAACTGCCTTTTGATCCATTGCTGTCCCCAGCTGGGCTTTCACCAAGGGGCTGGAATGGAGAGGTGTTTCCCTTGGGTACTTCCATGGTGATTGCCACCTGCGCAGCTCCTCAAAGCCTGAAGTCCTCCAGGGGAAGGGCCATCAGCTGAGCTGGGCAGCAGTGCACTCTCCTGATCTGAACAGACACTGGGGAGATGCTCTGTAATTTAGGGGCCTGATGGCATGGTATGCAGTGAGCAGGGTGCTCTGAAAGAACCCAAGACCCAGTGCACAGCAAACTTACACATGGGATATGCCAGGCTGTGCATTGGCACTTACAGCACAGAGGCTGCTGGATGAGGATGTCATGGCTCTGGGGTGATGTGTGGGTTCAGAGCTGTGGTTCGCACCTGGGAAGTCTCTCAGGACTTCAGCTCAGTTTGCTGGTGCCCCAACAGCAAGGGAAGAGGGAGGATGAACACACATGGACTGAAGCTGTGCAGCTGGGGCACTTCAGGATCAGAGGGATATGGGCCTCCCAGAGTCCTCATCTTTCTCTTTGTGGCAAGGCACAGACAACAGAGGCACAAAGGATTCTGCAATTTGAAATGGCCCATAAGCATTTCGGTGGAATGAAGTCAAGAGCTGGGGGGAATTATTTTTCACACTGGTGAAAAAAATAATTTAAAAACCTGTTGGGGAAAGTTCAGGTGAAGTTTTCCTGCCCTTTGATGAGCAGGTGTGCAAGATCACAGCTCCAGTCCAAACTGGAGGTCCTCTTACCTGATGCACTCTCCCTCTTGAACACACCTGTAACCAGAGTCCCACCCCTTGGCTCGTCACCCCTTTCTCTGGTGAAGCTGAGGTGTTGATGGAAGCAGGACAAAACTGCTGGAGCCGTTTGCCATGTGCATTCTCTGCATACCCCCCACACCTTTATTAGTGCCCCCAGACATGTACCAGCAGCACTGGGGGCTTAGCACACGAGTGTTTGTTTAACCCGTCCTGGCTAAACGATCACGATGCTCCCCACATATTCTCCAGGGACTGTTTACCACCACCCTTTCCTCTCCTGATCCCACCGGACGAGAAGGCAGGAAAAAGGCTGGGTCCCAGGGACAGGGCTCCTGCTCTCCAGTCACCTCCAGGTCAGGGGGTGTTGGCAGCCCAGCACAGTCCCCAGTGCCTGCAGATCATGCATCATTCAGAGCACAGGCACAAAGCTCAGTGTGCTGACTCTGGCTTGCTTAGAAATTTTTGAATAAAATGGCTTTTCCATGAGACAGTGCAAGCTCATCAGATCTGATTTGTTCCCCAGAAGAACAGCAGCTGCTATAAACTTTCACCAAGAAAAGGATGGAATTTCTGCTTAAAGCCAGAGCTGGAGGAAGATATAATATCAGGCCTGCCTGGCCAGTAGCCAAATGATTAGGACAAGGAAAGACAGTACAAGTCTTTTAGCTGACCAGAGCTTGCACTGAATCCTGGGTCTCCAAGACAGTGAGTGGGTGCTAACTCTCCAAGAATTGTGATGTGAGAGGAGGAAGGCAAAAGAAAGCAAGACATGCTGCAAAAACAAAAGCAAAAAATCCCGCCCAAACATAACCCCAAAAACACACAGACACACAAAAACACTCCCACAATAGAGAGAAGCTGGAAGCTGTCATCAACCAGGGAAGATTTCGAGCTTCGAGCCTGCTCTCAGCTATCCTTATGCTGAACTGCTCAGCTAAAACCCCCAAGGGCATCTCCAAAGTCTCCTTTTCTCTTCCTCCTCCTTTGAATGCATACATGGTATTCAAACACCATACATACATACATAAGCTGTAATACACAGGACATATTCAAAGTATTTTACATAACAACTAGTGTTTCCATTAAACCTTCTGGGCTTTGTGCAGTACCTGCAAGAACATCTGCAACCAAGTGGAGATTTAGCAAAACCCTCTTTGTGTAAAAGTTTGAATCATGGAACCAAATTGTGTTCCACACAGAGGCACAAAAATGGTACAAAAATTAAGATATTAATTTTAATGGGATCTTAAACATTGGTCCCAATTAGGCATATGCCCAAGTCCCATTGGAATTAAGCACATCATTTCTTTGCTGAACAGGGAAGGCTGCTGAATCAGGACTCCAGACTGTAAAATTGCTCAATTGCCTTCAAATTTCTGGGGGAAAAAATAGTGTGCTCTGAAAGCAATCACAAAATACATTTGGTATTCAAAGAGTATAAGTGAGTGCAGGGCTTATAATTAAATCCTTATCTACGAAGCTGCCACTGAGTGACTGTACATTCTGGGTAATTTTTAATGGCCTGAAACTCAAAAACCAGCATAACCAATTTTTTTTTCTTACATTTTTTTTTGCAGAAAACACAGCTAGTTAGCTATAATTCTGCAACAAATCCATTACTTCAAAACAAGTCCCTGATCCTGCAAGCATGAATGCACTTACTTTTAACGATGCAAGAGTACCTAGGAGAGTCATGGTAGAAGCTACCAGTGTTAATATGGAGCAGCATGCGAGGTATAGAAATAAAAATATATAAATATCTGTAAATAAATAAAAATAAGGATGGGATTGAGCCCTGAAACATACATTGGAGCTCTAGCCCTTATTTTCAGTCCCACAGCTGCTTCTGCCCAGGGCCTGGGAGAAAGCCAATGCAAGGTGACACATGTGACACTGTGAGAGACAGCAGCAGCAACCAGCCTCAGGAGGGCTAAAACTTCTTTCTCTCTCTTTACCCCTCAACTCTTTAATTATGCCATATTTTTTTGGAAATAGTTTCTCAACTCCTTTCACCTGGGTGAAAAACTCCATGGTACAGTAACAGCCGTGTAAATAAAGTCCCACATCAAACAAAGGATACACAGGGCAAATTTTCAAAGTGGGGTAAGTGATATTTTTTTTAAAGCTTGGTAAATTAAAAGACAACTTGTCCAGTTTTGCTTGACTTTTTCCCTTCACCATGGGAAAATTCACCATGCTTTGAAGCCAAACAAGTTTTACATCCAGTAATAAAAATATGAACTTGAGGTTCAAAAAGGAAACAGTGGGTTGGCTTGCTGGAGAAAGGCTCCTGTCTTTCCCAAAAGCACAGTGAGACAGAGGACAAGCACTTCTCCAGTGTCATTTTCTGTAACACTGGATTCTTTAAAATACAACTCTTGCCACAATTACAGGATCAAACACGAGGTCTTACCTGAAATAAAAGGTCACATGGTTTTAACTGTAAATAAGTTGTTGAAAAGCTCTTAAGCAGGTCAAAGCATAGCAGGGACACTCTTTGCAGACCAGCTTCCTCTCCTTCCACAGCTCATTCCCACTGAGGTGGAGTTTTGGAGCCACCAGAGAGGCTTCTCCCAGTGGTGCAAACCCTGGGGATTACACAGAGGCCAAAGTAGCCCTGCTACTTGTAGACAGGGGTTCCCAGGTCTCGCTCCTGCTGCCCTCAGCACTCTCAGGCACCCACCTGTGTTCTCACCTCCTTCACCTGCCACTACCACCCCAGCCAGGTGAGCTGAGCCCTCTCCCAGGCATTACAGAAGCCCTGCCCAGAACTCAGACCCGGCCAAGCTGTGGCACAAGGCCGTGGCAACAGAGAGGTGGGGGCAGGTGACAATTTGTGTTAGGACCCTGGGACTGGTGTGACATCCTTCAGCTCACTGCATGGCCATCAATTCTCCTGCTCATGCCACTGCAGGACTGTGGGGATATGGTGTCTGAGCTTGTCTTTCATGGTCCTGGGCTTTATTCTTCTTTCCCTGGATGTTGCCTATCTGTACATTTTGCTGGCTCCTGTACATCGGTTGCTAGGTAGCTCCCACTCCTACTCCCTTCTGTGTGCCCTTAACTTACTGCTGATCTCTCCAGTAGTTCCTGCATCTTTTAATTACATTAATACCTGCTACAGCCAAATGAAAAGGGAAAGAAAAAGAGAAGGCAAAAAATGCGCTCCGGGAACAAGCAAAGGCCAGTCAGCACAGCAGGCTTCCATCTTTTGGCTTTATCTTAATCCCCCCTTCCTGCTTTTTCAAGCAGACCCCCTCGAATCCTTTTCCTTCTCTTGAGAAAAACCCAGGCATCTCTTGAACTCATTTCTGCACTTTGCCTCAACCGTCTCCCCCGTAACTTATTCCATATGTTTGCTTGGCTTTGCCTTCTGCCACAGTTCCCTCTTTACTCCCAGATCCTGAACCCTCAGATCACATCACTGGGGCGCTTTGTTGACTTAATTGTATCATCAGCCTGGCTGTAAAGCTTCCCCAGCCAACCCTGCTTCCCTCTCCTGGGCTGCTGCCCCCCGCCCTGAGGCTGGAGAAAAACGTATTTCTCTGCTGGATGTATAAACAGACGATGCAGGTTAAATTTAAAATATATTGAAGCTGATAACCACAGGTGCAGGGGCTGCAATTCATCCACTGGAAACAAACGCTTCTTTCTGGCAGGGTGGAAGAGGAGGAGGGGACCCTGTGGCCTGGACAGTGAGGAGTGTTCTTCCCCTCCTGCTCTCCCCCTGCTCCTCTCCTGCTCTCTGCCCGCTCCCCTCCTGCTGCTCCCTCCCGTGCTCTCCCCTCCATTCCCTCACCCTGACTGCTTTAAGGCCTCTGCTTGTGCTGGGAGGGCAGGGGTTTCAAAGGCCCGTGGAGGAGGTCCTGGCTCTGCTCCAGGCTGCAGGATCAGCCAAAGGGCAGCATGTCTGCTGTGCAGGGTGCCCAGACAGGGCACGGGTAGGGTTGAGCCAGGCACCTCCATCCACCAGGTCCCAAAAGCTGCCCCTGCACCGAGCACTGGGTGAGGCACGTGTGTCCATCTGAACTTGCTTTTTGCCCATCTTACACTGATGTTGGGATTGGCTGGATCTTGACATATCAAACCCACACCAGGATGTACCGGTGTACCCTGAGCTGCTCCCCTTGCTTTCTGCATCCCTCCACACCACAGTGGCCAGGAGAAGCAGCCATCACCCTTTCTCCTGAGCGTGGGCACCTCGGCCTCCCACCCATGGGAAGCTTGTGCTGGTCCTGGTGAAAGGTGCACGCAGTGGGAGAGCAGCAGCCAGCACACCCCCAGCCAGGAAGGTTCAAACCCATGCTGTAACTCCTCCTTCCACCAAAAATGAGTGGCAGGTGTGGACTCTGATGGAGTAGAGGAATTACCCAGCTGCTGAAAAAGGCCACTCACCGGCAG
Organism: Rhagologus leucostigma; assembly: GCA_013397725.1. Classification (NCBI taxonomy): domain Eukaryota; kingdom Metazoa; phylum Chordata; class Aves; order Passeriformes; genus Rhagologus; species Rhagologus leucostigma. The sequence goes on from VZTD01000353.1 coordinate 202,848, forward strand.
GGAGGGGAAGGGGAAAAAGGGAATCTTAAAACACCGTCTTTCTGTGTCGTTTGATTCATGTCATGGCTTGCTGCAGGAGGAAGTGTAGCAGTTAGGGGTAATTTTTCTTCCTGCAAAAAATACTAAGAATCCTGCCTGTGTTTATTGACAGTGAAAGTCTCAACTGCAGTGTCGTACTAATATAAAGGCTTTCTTGTTCTCATATTTGACTTTATAGTGTGGAAACTTTGGAGTTGGTGTGGAACTCTGTGTCTGGGAAACCTTGCTGGCAGCTGGAACTTGGAGGCAGTCACTCCTGTCCCTTAGCCATGCAGACTTCTAACGATCCAGAGGAGAAAGCACTCGTCCTCCTCTCTGTCCAGACAAAACCCTCCTTGTAGATTCATGGATCCGTGTGCCTTCAAGCCTTGAGCAAGAGGCTGCCAGCTGCAAGACCTGCTCAGATCACAGTGCTGCTTTGTTTGAACTGCAGCTGAGCTGTGCTGTGGAGCAGGTCTCTCTCTTGGACATTCCAACAGTTTCCTTGGCTGGTTTGAAACCAGTACACAGTTTTCTGCTCCCAAGTCTCACTCGAAATGCTGCCCATCGTTCCTGCAGAGTCCAGGTGGGAAATCAGGGCAGTAGGACCTCGGCATGTTGTGATTGAATCACCATCCCTGGGGGTATTTAAAAGCCGTGTAGATGTGGTGCTTAGGGAGACAGTTTAGGGGTGGACTTGACAATGCTGAGTTAACGGTTATATTCGATGACCTGAAAAGTCTTTTCCAACCTAAATGATTCTGTACTCAAATAGGCAACTTTTCTCCAGCTAGGCAGACACCCTAAGCACAGTGATACCCACCATCATATTATGGTTTTGTGCTTCCTGCCTCACGACAGCTTTGGGTTACAAAAAAGCTTAGTATGAAACCCACCTGACTGGACACAAGCCTCTTCTGTGCTCGTGTCAGCCTGCCGCCTGCACAAACACTGGGGCTGCGATGGTGTCCCTGGGCTTTGTGTACCATATCCCTCCCCAAGGGCATCTTCCTGCAGATACAGCTCAGCCATTGCTGCCTGTCACCTACGTGCTAAGCAGTGACACCGTTTCCCTTGAACTCTGGGTGCTGCTCAGGGGCAGCGGCAGGAGGAAAAATATGGGGTGGTTATGTAATCAGGACAGAAATAATTAGGTAGATGAAACCCTAAGAGAAGCAATCCATCTTTTGAAATGGACTGGCAGCTTGAAAAATTCAGAAAATCTTCATCAAACTATTTCAAGCCTGAAGCGTGCATGTGCTTTGTTTTATGGGTTCTTAACATATAAAGGACATGCAAGTATAATTAAGGATTTGCAGTCCATCTTCTTGATACTGGAATTGGACACCGGAGACTCCAATAAATAATCTGTAAACAATCCTTCAAAACCAAATAGTTTATCAACTTAAAAAAAAAGGCTCTTGGCATATAAACCACTTATCCTTGTAATGTTGTTCCCTTTTGGTGCTGAAGGTCCAAATTAAAAACAGAATACATAGAGTTAAAACATGCTTAACAAAATATCCAAGGTAACTTTTATTAACTCCATGCATAATAGGAAAGTAACAGGACTAGAAAATGGTTTCACCTGATCGAAGGGTAGAAGAATGGGGAAAAGGAGCGGTACAGAAGTGTTAATTGTCATGATGTGGCAGGTGTGCAACAGACCCATGAAAATACTCGCCTGTAAGTCCGTCCTGCTCCTGACTTGCTGCTCGTCCTGCGTGTAAGCACAGAGGTTTCTCTGTGCGGGTGGCCCCAGCCCGCCCTCCCAAATGCAGCTGTTTGGCTTTGGCTTCACTTTTAAACACCAGCTAGGACCCACCTCACTGTGCTAGCAGAGCAATGCCTGAGGAAACATTATCTTCTCCCACCTTGGTGAGAAAAGGAAATGTGTTTTCCCTTATTTCTAAGCTTGTGGTTTTCCGAGCATACTTCTGACTTGTTCTGTAATACTTGCTGGCCGCGCTGGAACGGCACAAGCCATGTGCTGGTGCCAGGAGCTACAGCCTGGCCAGTGTCAGCCTCTGGAGCTTCATGTGGCTGGGCTGTCCGGGCTGCTGCTGGATGCTGGAAGAGAACCCAGTCTGTGACACAGCAGCAGCCTGCTCCCTCGGGAGCACTGAGCTGTGAGTTCCTCTTTGCAGAGGGGTGAGATGGGGTGAGATGGAGGGAAAACCAAACATACTGGAAACTGTGAGCTACGAGAGGTGCAAACCCCAGTGCAGTCAAAACCCACTGCGTCATGTAAGTTGCCACCTGCTTAAAACTCCCTCGCTGGCCTGATTTGACAGTGTTGGTGATCCAGTGTGTTGGAAGGCAGGTCTCCTCCTACTCTGGGGCCACAAATCCCCCATCTGACTCCACAGCCTTCCCATGCCAGCATCAGATCCCGGTCAAGTGGAGCTTCTCACTTTGTCAGTGCTGAAGTAGCTTAGGAATTCCTTGGATGTTTGTGTGGAGCAGTGTGTCAAGGGCCTAAGTGGCAACTCTCTTCAGGAACTCCAGCAACCCATGACCCACAGCCCCTCCAGTCCTTCTCTCTCCTGCTCTGGACTCCAAATACCCCAAATTCTCCCCGCTAGGCTTCCATTCCTCCCATCCCAAAATCTCTTGCCCCAACTTTCCCCAGCCCATCCCTCCAAGCCCCTTCAGGCCCAAAGGTGTGTACACCCCTCCCTGCTTGCCAAGCATGTCCAGTCTTGATCCCGCTTGGGCTTTGCAAAGCCCGTGTGGCCCAGCTCCTGGCGTGCCTAGGGCTTCCAGCCCTTCCCTCCTGGGGCTGCCAGCAGCTGAGGGGCTTCCTTGCTTTAAGAGTCTCATCTAGACTCCTGCCTGTCCAAACAGCTGCAGCAGACACACGGACACATTTGTCAAAATCTTGGGCTGCCTGGGAAAGCCTTGTTTCTCAGGGATCTCTCTCAAGCCATCCCTGTGAATACTGCAGGCAGCGATTCTCTGCATCATGCCGCATTCCTTGGAGCAATGGGGATGAGGTTAGGTTGGGTGAAACTCCCAGGGATTTCCATTTTTTTCTACAGCTGGCTCCAGCCCCTGGAACATCTGTCCAGCTGGAAAAGACCACGGAGCTCATGAGACTCATTATTTCACCAGTTGGCCCCCAGTACCAGCACCAAGCCCCACCTACAAAGGCCAAGTCATCTCCCTCCACAGCCATCTCCCCTCTCCTGTGTTTTCCTCAAGAGCTTGTCCAGCTTGTCCTCTTTTTGTGTTTTTTTGGAAGAACTCTGCCACCATGGCAACAGCTGTGTCGGACAGACTGACACACACCCGTAACGCTGGAGCAGATGCCTCAGAGTTTTTGACATTATCAAATCCTTTTACTTCTCTCACCCATTAACTCTTCCAATGCTGACATTTCTGTGTTTCCAGTGAAGCCTCTGGTTGGTCTGGAGACCAGTTTGCTTTGCTGTCACTAGGAGAGGTACTGGAAGAACTTCCAAATTTTTTATTGTTCTTGCAAAGCTAAAATGTGAGGGTTAATCTTGAAAGAGGCTAGAACATGAGTTTTGAGGCTGGTAACTAGTGGCTTGACAGCATTCAGCGGGCAGGAGTCCATGGATGTGCTTTGGCTTTGGTAGCTATCCCAAGAGCAATGGTCCTTATGGGATTGTCCAACTGTAAACCCAGCTAGAGGTTTATCTTAACATAGCTAAACTTTTTTTACTTCATGTCTCTCAACAAGAATTCATTTGAATGTACAGTGGGTTCAGGGACTGTGTGTCAGCAGTCAAAGCAGCCTTTTATCTGTCTCATTTCTCACCAGTGCCAATCGCTGGCTGGAAGTTACAGGCAGTTTTTTCCAAACCAATATGGAAAACCAGAACAACCTCAGTCTAACAAATGGCTGAAGACCCCTCTGTTGGCGTGGAACAAGCCAAGAATGAGGAATGAGTTGTTCTCCCTGAATTTCTCCTCCTCCAACATGTCTAGGAGGAGAGTCTTGCCTGGGGGTGCCAGCTGCATCCACCATAGTGTGTGTGGGAACAACTTTGCTGGACATGTCTCCATCCCACCAGCGGCCAAACACCTGGGAAGCCCAGTGTGCTCGTGACCTCTCACTCACTGATCAGAAAGCAGCTTCAGTTCAGGTTCAGAGGCTCGGAGGTCACTCTGGGCGAAGGCAGATTTAGCTCAGGGCATGATGGCACTTGCAGGGCTTGTCCGGAGAAGCCAAGAAAATGAGCTGAGGCTGGGGGCTCTGTCACCGAGGATGTGCATCTTCTGTGAACACAACACAGACAACAACACAAACCTTAAAAATGCAAATCTTTGGGCTATAAATTCACTACTCTACCCAAGGCAGTTGTTAGTTTTCCATATTTATTTATGATTCATTACAATCTGGATTTTTATAGATCTTCTACTCTAACTTTTATATTTAATTAAATGAGAGTCCTGGTATCTTTCTGCATGTGTTTATGTGGTTTTCATTAACTACTGTGCAATCTAAGAAAGATCTTTGTTAACCAAAAATAAGGAATGTTTGTTAATGTTTAATGGAAACAATAACAATAAAATTACACAATCATAATTAAAACCACCCCAACCGTAAAAGCTCCTTCTTAATGAATCATATTAAGGGAGGGTTCAAGCATGTATTTATGATCTGGGATGTGATTTATGGGCTAAATCCTGCCCTTGTATATCTGCTTGAGGCTTTCACTGATTTCCATGGGGGCAGCATATGCAGTGGAAGAAGGCAAATTTTGGATTTGTGCTGATTCAGTGCTGCCAGGAAAGAATGTTATTTTACCCTGACACAGTATATGCAGAACTAAAATGTTAGCCTCCTTCCCTCAGCATTAAAAACAGAGAGAATATGAAGCACAATGTTGCTGTGTGTCCTGGCACTCTCCTGGTGACTGGCTGTTGGGAGCTTTTCCAGTGGATGTCCCAAACTCCCAGAAGTGATTTATCACTAATTGTCACAATGGACCTAAGGCTACGAGTGGTTTGCAGGGGGAACAACAACTGATGCTGGCAAAAACACTTTCCTGGGCAGTTTGTGGGACCCAGACTACTGCACAGCATTGCATGTTCAAGAATTGGGTTCCTTTTTTTATGCTGAAATTTCTCTATGCCACACCAAGAGCTGGAAGGACTTGCAGTGGGTGCAGCCCTCACTTGCTCTCCTTGTGAGGCTGATTGACTTTTCCTGCATTGAGTAAATGGGCCTTAGGGCAAACGAGAATCAGACCCAAAATGTTTCTGATTTGCACGGAAAAGTCAAGAAAGGCAAGGCAGTACTCATAAAACTAATAAGACATTATGATGTTAATGATTTTTAATCAGCCAGATATAGATTCTTTTTATCTGAATACTTTTAGAGCCCAAGTGGATAAATGTGCAAATAATATCACCAGGCACAGAGGTATTTACAAGAAAAGACCATCTTTAGAAAGATGCCCGATTTCCATCTATTCCACAGCGAGCAGAAGTGCAAACGTTTAACAAAGCTCCGATGTCTGCGTGATAGAGCTGCAAACTTGCACGGCGGGGAGAATTTGATTTCCAAAGTCGGCAAGCAGTGACCAGCGCGTCGCTCAGAACAGACGCCATGTCTCCCTGAGATTCCTTGTGCCTCTGCTCGGCTATGTAGCTCCTTCTTCTGCCTCCCTCCCTCTCTCTGCCCTCTCCACAAGCCACTTGGTCCTGGCTGTGTCCCCACCACCCCCGGCTGAAGTGTTTTGCTGAGCAAGCCCCAGACCAGAGCGCGGTGTGAAGGGTGGGGGAGGATTCAGACCGTGCTGCTCGCGCTTGTTTGGATCGGCTGCCAAAGCAACTCAGAGGCTTATTTTTAAAAAAATGGAGCCCCCTAATGTCTATTTAAACCAGAAAAAATATACATCCCCTTCAGCCTTCCAGCCTGAGCCCTGGCCCTGCAGAAAGATGCTCTTGGCTTCTTCAATTAACAAATACGAAGCAAGTGCCCTCCTTTCCCAGCACAATGACGGCTGCCACTATTATCCCTGGCCCCCCAATTATTTCTGAGAATCTTTCACTTAATGAAGTTTCTCTGCCTCCCCTTTCCAGCTCACCAGACTCAGGGAAGCTTGCTGAACCAATTTAACAAAATGTTAGGAAGAATAAAATGTAACTGCGTTTTCCTTTCTTTCTTTCTTTCGCCGTTTAGTCGGCAGCTCCCTGCTCTGTTCTCAGCTGTGTCCTTCACAGCGGCGCAGATCAGAGCATGGAAATGCATATCTTGTGGGTGCCAGGAGATGTGAATCATGAAAATAGAGACAATTCCTTCCCCTTGATCACAGTTTGCCCACTTTTTCATTAAAAGGGAGCCTTTAAATAAAACTCTCACATCCGAACACCTCCAAAATTGGGAATGGGATCTAGGTTTTGATTGTAATTCTGCCATAGCCTATGACAGTAGTGGGTCAAGCCAGGCTTCGAAGGCGAGCCATTAACCGGTGGTGCCCTTTCAAAAACCCAGCGTAAATCAGGCTGGGACTACAGTGTCTCCAGACTAACCTTCAGCCTTGCAGCATTTCCTGGTCATCATTTTCCCTCACTTCACCATTCTGCTTTTCTGCTTTTTCCATCCTTCTGTGGTCATCCCTTTATTTTTGTCTTCTTTTTCACCTGTAACAGGATTTCTAACAGTACTTCCACTGCCTTGCCTGAAGATTTTTCCTTTACAGGTTGCCCCACTCTGTAATAGCTTCTACCTATGCTTTAAACAGCATTCGTATAATTAAGACCAAAGAAGAAAGACAAGTCTGCTTAAATTTTTTTTTAAAAATATGCCACATTTCTGCCATTAATATTCCATGTTGGCAACACAGTGTGTCTTATTTAACATCACATCTTTCATGAAGTGAGGCAAAGAACTCCTTTGTTTTAACAAGCCCTCCTTGTAGATAATCCTGGCCAGGATTTGAGCCCCCCAAGAGCACCTATCACAGTGCAGGCTTCCGTGGTTTAAAACAAAGGCTTAGGCACCCCTAGGGCTGCAATGGTTGTGGTTTCTTCACGAGCTTGCCCTGCGGAGGGATCCGTACAGCCAGGTCTGAGAAGAGATTGGTGTAGCCTGAGCTGCCAGGCCCGTGTGATCTCATGAAACTGGGATGGAAATTTCCTGAAATTTCGCTACAAAAACCCAACGTTAGGTTAGGATTGGTGAGAATCTGTTGGCAAGACTGGATGTCATTGAACAGCTGGGTTTTCTGCCTGAATATTTTTCAGCAGAAATGTCTTCTTCCTCACGAAAATACTGAGATTTTCCTCAGAAACCAGATGTGCCACCTGCTTGATTTCCATTCGTGCATCTCCTCATATCCTTGTCCTCTCTATGGTCCATGTTCCGGGCACAGAGCCTGCCTCCATCTCCTTCCCACTGCAGCACTGACTCCTCATCCGCTACCATGCACTGATCTGAGCCTGGAGTCTGGCTGGAAACCAGAAAGTGGGGCAAAGTGTGGGGGCACGAGCTCTGATTAACTCCTGTCAGGACTGCTAAATATAAGCACTTTGGGGTTATTCTGGCAGACAGAAAAAAATCTTTTTCAGGAGGGAGAGAACAGAAAATTGCACTAATAAAGGTACAGCTGGGTGGCAGCTCTCTCCCTCCTGTCCCTGAGGAAATGCTGATGTCTTTCAAATCAACAAGCCACGCAGAGATTTCTCTGAGGGCAGGCTCTGACTTTACCTGAGCATTAACATGGGCTGCAGGAGAGCAAAATAAGAGACTGAGTCCCCAGCTGGCCTTGTCAAAGTTTAAGGGACCTATTCCAGCCTGAATGCATTTCTCTTGCAGTTTATTCCAAACTCAGACCACGTGCAGACGCTGCCTGTTGGCACCTTGGATGAGCAGATGCCTTTTGGAAAGCCGTGCTGGGAAGCTGGCAACCAGAACAAGCAAGTGATCCAGCACCTGGGATGCCTGTGATGGGGTCCTGCTTCTATTCCCAAGCTGGGAGGCACAGACACTGAGCTGCTAGAGGAAGACCAGGCTCCCTGACTTGATTTTTGTCTGTCCTGGTTCTGGCTCTGTGGAGGCAGGGGTGGAAATTGCCCTGGGAGATTAAAGTTGGAAGTACAATAAGGAGGAAGGAACTGCTGGCTGCCAGCTGACCCCTCCCCAAGTACCCAGAGAGCTGCCAACCTAGGAAGCCTCTGACTTCTCCTACCAGGACAGGTGAAGCCCTCCAGGGGTGATCTGCGCTGCCAAAACCTGTGAGGAACTGCAGTTTAGGTGAAAAACATGCTGGCAGAAGAAGGAGGAGGAAGCACTAGGAAAAGCAATCCATGACAAGCATACTTCTCACTTGAACAGTCCAGGAGCACAGTGCTGTGCTGCTCCTTGTCAGAGCAGAGGCAGGGAAGTCAATTCGACTGGAGCTGGCAGTGAGTGTGAGCCTGTCCTTCCATCTACTGCAAAGGGTATTTTCTTCCATTTCCTGCCACATGGCCCAGTGAGTCTCTTGCTTTCAGCTCTCCCTGCTTCCTGGTTTGATTCCTCATCATGCACCTGTCCACAGTGTTCTGCGGGTGCTGCTGGGAGTAGCTGTGGGATGGTCACTTGGTGGGCAGCTGCTCTCTTTGTCCCTGAGGAAAGCCAGGCTGCTCACCACATTAGCTCCCAAACATTTTACTGGCAGCCAGAGGCTGACCCCCACAGGGATTATTGCCTCTCTTTGGAAAGTGCTGAGAAAGGGGACAAAACTGGAAAATTTTGTCTCTATTTTCATGTGGCTGATTTTGCTTTTCCTTTGTATTTCACACTTTGTATGTCCAGATTGCAGCTCCCCTGCTTCTCACCACAGCACAGGGTGCAAATTTAACCCCTCGTCTCACAGCCTTGGTACTCTACAAACCAGGACTTCCTCATCCAGGTCCTGACAATGCATACAAATTTTGGGTTAAAACACTTTCCTAACATTCAGTCTGAGCTCTGTGGTAGTGAAGGATACAAATCAGCATGTCAAGCCTTTTGCCTTAATCCCATGACTGTGAGACTTCCTTCTGTCATCCTCACTACCAATGGCCATTTTGGGCACTGAAGGATGCAGCAGTCCTCATTAATTAGCAACAGCCTAATTCTCTGCACAAACTCTCCTGCCTCCCCTAGCACTGTCCATTTGAGCACCAGGGGATGACAGCTGTTTGACAGTGGATTTTAAGTTTTTTTCTCCCCTTAACAGCAGCATTTTTTTCAAGTGCAGAAATGAACACATGTTCAGTTCTGGACCGAAAGTCGAGCTTTTTCTTTTCGGAAGTGCTTATGGTTTGACTGCTGGCTCTGTAAATGGGATTCAGATAGCAATGTCCGACCTCCCTCAGTTTCCCTGCCTGCTGCCTCTCTGCATGGTGCTGAGGAAGGACATGAACTCGGTCCAGCCATGGGGGCTGAGGAGGCTGGGGAGGTCTGGCTGCCTTTCCTGCTTTCCCAGTATTGTAATCCAGAAATGAAGCGTACCTCAGTATCGCTAAATAAAAGAGTGCAGGGGTTGATTCATGTCCCCAAGACAGGGGACACTAAACAGTTTGTATGGTGGTATTTCCTGTAAAGCAGAGTGGCTGTGCATAAATAATACAGCCTTGGGTCTTCTCTGGGCCCAAAGGCCCTGTGGTCCTAAAATATGACTGCGACCCCTTGTACATTTTTTTCCCAGTTTAAAGCAACTGAAGTAACAGGAGGGCTGTGTTGCAGCACACCGGAGCTGACTTTTATGGTATGAAAATTTATGGCATAGCATGAGATATGGCTTAAAGGCTTAAGGTTTGCTGGGGTAGCACTGGAGATAGATAGTGGGGATAGCAGGAGGAGCCCAGGCTGCTGTAGTGTTTGTCATCTGCTCTGGGTCAGAGTCAAGGAGCAGAGGTAAAATTCATCAGTGAATGTGGTCTCGTGCCCCACGCTTCACCTCATTGCCTGGCTGCTTGTTTGGTGTTTGTACCCAGAGGCACCGAATGCAGCTGCACAGGTCGTTTGATGACAGCGCTTCCCTTTGCATCCTCAACATGGTCCAAGTTGCTCCTTTTTCCAAATGTACTGTCAGCAGCTTTTGAAAAGCGAAAGGGAGAAACCCCTCTGCAAGCAAAGATACAAACAGAAGAAAAGCTGCCAACCTATAAATGGTGCTTTGGCCCTGCAGAGCTTTTGGCAGTGATCTCCATCAGCTGAGCTGATGGTGTGGCTGGTAGCTGCAGCAAACCACCCTTCACCAAGCATCCAGAGATATGCACATTGTCAGGGTCAAGAGGTGACTGTGGCCTCTTAACAGGTGGAAAATGACCTCTGCCCCCTGGGTGACTAATGTGGCTTTCATCCTCATCTGCTCCCTGTGTTAATGCCCTTCTTCATCCATCCTGCCCTGGGGCTTCCTTTACCTCTTCTGCCTGCTAATGCTGGGCACTTCCCATTCCCATCCCGGCAATGACGGGAGGAGGCTGGCACCGAAAACCTGTGTTATCCTGTTGATGTTTACATCTCCAGCATCCAGCTCCTTTCCTGCCTTTGAGATCCCAGAGGAGAAAGTGCAGGGAAAATCTGGCTCTGCTGCCACTGCCCTCCCCTCAAGAGCAGCCTTGGACCTGTGCGACTGTGGCCACCACTTGCCCTGGGCTGTGCTGAGGCAGGAATGAAGGTTGTCCTTCAGAGGGTTAGAGCAGACCCACATGGCGGTAAATTTGCACAGGGCCAGCACAAAATGATTCCTTTTTCCCTGGCAAGTGCTGAAATCCCTGACTGAAGCCCTGAAAATGCTCAAAGGAGGTGCTGGCAGAATAGTTTCAGCCCAGCCAAACCCCGAGTATTTTCTTCCAGCTTCATTTGGAGAGCCAGCTGAATCAGTTTTTGAAATGCTTCCCTAAATATTCAGCCAGAGATGTGGAAAACTTCTGTACAAATATGAAAAAGGAAAGCGTGCAAAGACTCTGATGTGTAGTGCAGTGTTAAGAGCAGCCATCCTCACCTGCCCTGGCTCTGCCTCACACTCCCAACCTCTGCTTTTGCACAGTCTGGGTATCCTTGACCAACAGAGTCAGCTTCTGGATGAAATGTCACTATCCCTGCCACGGGTAAAACATTCCAGAGGCTCATTTTGACACTTGGTCATTTGTGCAGTACTGAAGGATGGAAAGTGTTACACATGTGTTGTGCATTACTATTAACTCAGAGAGTTTCTGATTTCTAGTACCATGAACAATAGTCACAGATGTGCAAAGGCCTGCATAGTTTGTAACAGAGGTAAGATAGAATATGGATAGTCTTGAACTTTCTGTCGGCTATTTTTAATTCAAAATCAGATCTGGAACTGAGATTCAGCCTTTGCTCTTTAGTTATCCAAATAATAAAATTAAGACCAAAGCCAGATGAACTTAGGGAAAGTTAAGGTTCAGATCATATCAATGACTGTACCTCAGGCCCAAATTTAACATGCTGATACTTTTTCTCCTTGCTTTTAAACTGTGTGAGGGACTTCCTCCTCCTTTTTACAGAAACCAGATGTGGGTTACTTTTTGACTGGCATTTCATGGCAATGTGTATTCTGGTTTATGTGCCTGATTTTCACTCCATGAAACAAAAAAAGAAAAAAAAGCCAACATTGCTTGCAAGTATTAAAATGGCAACTGTGGATGGGAGCAAGATCCAATGCAATGGAAAGCAGATTAGATTAAGCGAACTGTTGAAAATTTATTCTTCTGGTTAATTTTATCTGTAAAATTGTCCTAAAGACTAATATTGTCAAGTCTCATTTGGCTCTGTAGGACCCTGCGTGAATCCAAATCCATCCTTTTTTGGCAGGCCTTTTTATCACCAGTGGTACAGTGACATCTAAGTGTCAAGAAGATGGGCCAGTCGGAGCATAGAAAATTGATTTGAGCAGCACCATCCCCCCTTGGCTGGCTGCAGATAAACAGTTCAGCTAATGTGCTGCTCCCGACCTCTTTGGGGCTCTATTTGAATATGATCTAATATGGCAGCTGCTTCACTGCAAATGCTGAAGGTAAAGTAGTCCCTGAGAAGTTTTGCTTTTCTCCTGCATTTTTAAAGGCAGGGCAAATGAGTAAAAGAAAAGAATTGCAACCATGAGGGCCTTACACACAAAAAGCCCTTGTGCCGTTTGCTGCTTAGTCGTTTTTTTAAAATATTGAAAATAAGGAAAAATGATCTCTGTCAGACGTGAAGGTACAAAAGCACAATTAAGCTATCATTTTTCTTGCCCAGAGATTGCTTTCCAAACTACCTGAGTAAATGATATGCTTGAGACGTTGTTTTGGAAGCAATTTACATGGGTGCTGACTGCAGCTCCGAGGGGCATGGAGGCAGCCCTGCTTCCTTCAGGAAGGAGTGCGAGTTCCCATCTGCCCTGGGCCTTTGCCTGGTTTTGGATGAGGGAGCGATCGAGCATGGAGGGAGGCAGGAAATACGTAAAAGGCAGAGGCTGCCACTCGTCTCTCTCTTCTTTTCTTCCCTTTTTGAGATCAGGGGATTCAAGCGCTCCTGCCATTCATCTTCCTTCCTGTCTGCTCCCAGGGCTGCTGTGCTCCATGCAGCTTCTTCGAGTGCTGTCATCCCTGCAGAATCCAAGTGCCTTCCAGTAGGGCATTACGCGAAGTGACTAACATCTGTCACATGTGGCTCATTCTTTCCCTCAATCAGCCTCAATCAGCTTTTCTGCAGGCAGCATTTCCTATCTGCAAATAACAGCCATCACGGAGGCTGGCAGGATGGTTGCTTTCTCCTTTGCTTTTCCTTTTCCAGCTTTATTCTCATTTTCTCCCCTTGCTTTTCACTCCTTTTCGTTTTCTTCGTGCTCACCACCACTGCCATTACTACCATTATTTGCCTTTGTGCTCCTTATCCTCACGAAATCTTCTCTCTTCTCTTTCCTTATGCCATTTCTTGATCCTTTTCGTCTTTCTTTCATTTCCTCTTATGACCATCTGCCTCTTCCCCTCTTCTCACCACCCCACCAGCCCTTTACACGCCTTCTTCCCCGTGTCCTGTACTAGGACACCTGACCCCTGCCTCTACCCCAGGTTGTGTTGTGCTGGTAAAGAAACCTCTCAGCCTGCCAAATCCCACCAGCCCCTGGGACTTATTTCTTCAGTCAGTGCCCTTTAGATGCTGATTCAAACTATCGGCACATGGAAGGAAAGGCAGCCAGGTGTGGTCACACACGTGATCCTACCACCATCTCCCGAACTGACCATGATTAGGAAACAGAAGGCTGTTTGCACCCCTGTCCTGCTCTCATCATGCTGGTTGTTTTTGACAAGGATTCTTGTCCCCAGTACTTTTTTCTTGCCCTCTGTAAAATGGGGACAGTGCTACAGACTGCTTGGGCTCAGTGTTTGAGGGTAGGAAGAAACACCAAGGGCAGAACACAGCTCGTAGGATCATAGAGTCATTGAATGGATGGGGTTGGAAGTGACCTTAAAGATCCCCTAGTTCCAACCCCACTGCCATGGCAGACACACCTTTCACTAGACCAGATTGTTCAGAGCTCCATCCAACCTGGCCTTGATCCCAAGCTCTTCTCTAGCGATGACCAGGATAACACTGCAGGTGGCCGAGTCAAGCTAACTCAAACTTAAATCTGACCTCCCATTCCAACCTAAGTAAATGCCCCGCTCACTTTCCCTGCCTTTGAGACAGAAAACATTGCCTGAATTAAACATGAGAGCGGAGGTGCCCTCCCCGGTCAACACATTAAATCCCTTGCTGTGGGTGGACGAGGTGCTGTATAATCCCTTTCACAAACGTATTGAGTTGGATGTTAAAAACAGGGAGTTATTATCCCTCCCTCTCAAAACAGCTGATGCTTCAGAATTTAGATGTGCGAGAAAGGAGCACAAGATGCTTTCTTTTCTCAGCTGAAATTTCAGCAATAAGGGAGAAAATTTATCCGAAGGCTCCAATATTCTGCTCCGACTGAGCAGTCTGAAAAGTTTGGATTTGAGAAGCAGGTCATTTTCTTTATTAAAAAACCAGGCATATAGGCATAGAGAAAATTACTGATTCAAGGGTAATCTGTACAGGTTTTTATTATAATATGATCTTAGATGGACAAATGGCAAGAAAGAGCCTATTTACTGGCAGATGCTTTAACCAGAGCATCACCTGCACATCTCTCTCGTTTAGCAGAGACGTTTGGTCCCACACCTGCCCAGCTCCAGTCTCTTATGCAGCATCTTAGCAGTGGCTGAGATTCTTGCAGACAGACGTTTACTCGCTTGTGCTGACTTAAACCAACGGTCAGCCAAGAGGAGACGGTTTTAAAAAATCGAAACATTTAAACATTTTGTGATTACAAACATTCTGCCTCTTTATTTTAAATCTTGTCTTGCTTCCAAACTTGCTTGTATCTCCTTTCCCCTGAAGGAGCTGAGTAAAAGCCCTGCTTGCTGGGCTGAGTCTGAAGGACATATTCTTCCTTTCCCTCACCTTCAGTTTTTCCTTTTGGGTGGTGAATCAGTGAAAACCAAAATGTTCCTATGGCTTTAATATTTGCTTCCAAGCAGTATACGCTGAAGTGCAGCTGCCTGGCCTGTGCTGTAGCTCTGCACTGTGCCTCCACTATCAGTGGGAATGGTTGTATGTCATCTCCCACCCCATTTCCTGTCTGCAGTGGGTATAACCCTCATTGATCTGGACTTGACGTGTTTTGGGACGCCAGCACCTGGAGAAGAAGCCAGTTTTGGGACCATCTATTTCTGACCTACACAACACTTCCAATGAATTCACGCCCAGGAAAGTCACATCTCTTTCATTTAGTGCTGATGAAGACATGACACAGGTCATCCCCCAGCAGGATGTAGCAGGCTCCTCGAGCCAACTGGAGATGGTGGAAAGCATTCCCAGCCAGCCAGCTGATGGATGCAGCCCTGAGATGTAGCACACACAGGGACTGATTGCCCGTAGGGATGCCCAGAGGCAATGAACGGCTTGGAGGTGCCTCCCTCCAGCAGCCAGCATCTTTCCCTTCATTCCTGGGCGGCTCTGGGCAGCTGGCCTCCCTCCCAGGCCTGATTTCTTGCAAGCCCTGGGCCAGCTGGTGGTGAGTGGGGATCAGCAGCAAAGCAGTGTACTGGCTTTGCATTTTGGCACCTCATTCCTGGCGTCTCGTCAGCTTGGCCACTGGCAAGCACACAGACGGCAGGGAGGAGCAGAGCATCCTCTGAGAGCTAAGGCCCTGCCATGAGCCAGGCTTGCCTGGGGACACACCGAAAGGCGGTGGGAAAAGCGTGGTTGCCTCTCGCTTTTCCCTTCCCTGATGAGTCTGCGCTGCTGCTGAATTCAGGGTGTCACCTGGGCTGGCACAGATACCATCTCAATGGAGAAGCTCCTTCCTGCTGCACAGGCAACTTGCCTTATTAGACAGATAAGATTTGTATTTATTGTTGGTTTGTCATGTCAACAGAGGTGCTGGGGGTGGCTAGAGGGGTGTGAGCTGGCTGCTGCGCTCTCAGAGATGGTGCCACTCCTCCCATAGGCGTTTAGGCTAAACCTGAAAAGGCGCAAGTGAGAGGCCGTCCCACGTTCCCTCCCCTCACCCACATCATAGGAAATCCTTATCAATACAAAGAGCCCAAGGCATGCAAGGAGGCTGAAAGGCAGCTGTTCTCTGCCTTTCCCAGGAAGCTGGGAGTCAGGACTGTCACAGCCTGATCCTTCTCACACCACTTCTGTAAGACGGTGCAAATCCTCTGCTTTTATGGAGACAGACCACCGCAGAGCAGGGACCAGGGAGGGGAGAACCGGGCTTAGCATGCTGCATTACGCTGCCAGCACCACGTTCTCAGCATGACAGGCAAAGGGACTTGCTCTTACGCCTGGCTTCCCTCCTCGGCAGAAGAAAGGAGTGTCAGGAAAGGAAATCAGGGTTAATCCAGGCAGCCGGCTCAATGGCTGGCACGGGTACGCGTCTGTCCTTTGTACTGTCAGCTTGCAGCAATATCACACTCATGCAGAGGGTGTTGCTCTGGGGCATTGGTGTAGAAAGAGCCAATCAAACCCTATTTATCAGCTTTGGCTTCTCAAAGGCCGAGCTGACGCAGCACCGGATTTTTATTTTACCGATTTAACACCAGGATTTATGGGTCGTGTACAACTGCACATTGCAGGGCACCATCTAAATAAGTATTTATCATGTAGGAAGAGGCCCTGAAGGCAAGCAGTGCTTAGCACCGTGTAGCCCCTTGTCCTTGCGTCAGCTTCACACAGGCAGCCTGACTGTCACGAGGAGAGCTCCCCCCTCAATTTTATATTGCTACGGATGGGCTGGTGAATGTTCTTTGCCGGGGACACACACGGATCAGTTCAGCAGCTGGTGGGCTGCTCTCTCTGGGAGCACCATGCCTTGAGGTACCCACAGCTTCGCTGGCGGCCTTGAGCCATCTGCAGACCTGCACTGGGCACCCCGCACTCGTGGCAGTGATAGAAACTGTCCACAGAAGAAAAGCTGGTTGATGCCACTCAAAAAAGCATCGTGTCTCCTGGGCTGTCCGGGGACCGTGACTTGTGCACAAGCCACTGCTTTCCCCTCACTGTGCTCCAAGGAAGCGCTTAAGCACGTTTAGTCTGTGCCTCAGGGAGCTGTTCCCAGAGGAGACTGGGAACGGGGCAAGAAAGGCTGAGGGAAAGCCAATAGGACTGGCGTGGGGGTGGTGTTTCGGTGCCTGACACGCACACGCGCTGCCGATGCACTTCTTCAGTTCCTCTGCTTTATCTGCTGTGTATCCCAGCCTTCTCGCTGCCGGCTGGTGACACTTACCTTGGCATTGGGCAGGCAAAAGATGAAAATTTTCATATTGCTTATGATATATTCCTGTAATAGGATTCAGTGGAGCCTTTGCTGGAAAATAACTGGTTGTTCACATTTCTGCTCTCTTCTTTGTTTGCTCTACTTAATCAGCATTAGAAGAGCTAAATTTCTCTCCCTCTTCTTATGCTCTTTCTTCAGCTTTGACTTGCTGCATTTTGCCCACATGAAGGATATAGCGGAAAGTGGAAGTGCAGACCTCTGTGTTAATCTCACACTGAAGAAAATAGGAGCATGGGAAATTCCTGTCTTGAAATAAAAATAGCCCTCTCCCTCAGCGACATCATTTCAGTACTCTATCGCTCCAGCTTGCCATGCTTACTTCATCCTTTCTGCTCTGGTATTTACAACCCTAGACCAAGATGGGAGGAAGAGAGGTCTTGTGTATTGAGTTTTACTTCTTTGCATGAATAAGCACTTTTTTTCTTTATTCCACACTACCTTTTTTTTTTTTTAAATTACCCCTAAAGCTCTCTGTTCTCCCACAAATAAGAAATCCGACATCTAAATTTTGCCTTTCAGCCTTTGCTTACATCTCGCATCCTCTCTGGCTTCAACAGTATGACTCAAACATAACACAGGATGGATTTGATCCAAACTAGAGAAAACCAGATGTGATACCAAGACACGCTCTCTTAGTGGCTGGATCTGCATCTCGGGTGGCAATCAGGATACTCCAAAGGCAGAGCCCAGGGAAAGGGCAGGAGCGATTCATTAAAAACCCACCGCCATGCGCTGGCGTGCAAGCCTGAATGAATGTCACCGTTTTCATTACGGAAAAAGAGAGACCAAAGAGAAAATGTGACAAAGTACATCTCGCCTGGCTGTTGATCTTTAAGCAACAGTGTGATTAGCAGCGTCTTCCCCTTTACATTTCAAAGCGCCGGAGCACAATGGCAGGGAGATAAACATCCAGAGGTGCTGCCTTGCTGAAAGACATCTTTCTGACAGCGCATTACGGCTCCTGCCTCCCTCACCGGAAAGAACATGAGGTTTTAGTCAACGATGAAAGAGGAAAAGCCACACTTTATCTACCATAAACAGTTGCCTATTTGTATTTGTTTTTCCCCCAACAAGTTCCATCTTTGAAACGACGCTCCCCCGCCATTCTTTTGCAGCCGGGAGACCGAAGCCGTTTTCCCACGGACTTACAGGGCCCCGACTCCTTCTCAGAGGGAGCTGCGGCTGCTGGGAAAAATAAAACATTCCCGACTCCTCTCTTCGCCTGTACCGTGTACTTTGCCTTTCTCCTCTGTGCCTCCCAGGAAGAGGCCGAACCTCCTTCCACAAGGCGGCCAAGAGCCAGCAGCCCTTCGTGCTTCCCTATCAAGAAAACGCAAGCCAGCTCCCTTATTCAAGAGTTATTGGCTGTGACAGCTGCATCAGCTTAGACAGGATTAAAAAAAGGAAAAAAAAAAAGGAAAAGACAGAAAACCCCTCCTTGCTTCTGAAATTACTCGCAAAGTCACCTTTTTAATGCTAGCACACAAAAAACGCGCTCAGCCACTGATTTCAGCAGACCATATGCTGCCACTGCTGCTGGCCAGGTCCTAAGGGATGAATTTTTTTCCCCTTCAGCAAGCCTCCAGAAATGTCATAGAAATTTATATGCTTATTCACAGAGCCGATAAAGCAGAAAACCGGTGTTTCAGCTATTTTTGTTTTGCTTTGCAGATGGACAGTAAAAGACATAAATCTCCTTCCCGCCACTGGAACACCCTCCCTGGCTCCCTCTTTTGTGCAGAACCACCAGACCTACAGGACTTGCCTGAGGTCCATAAGCCAGCCCTCCTCTTCACTTAGAGAGGAGCGGAAGAGTGAAACGCCAGGAATCTCCCAGGACGTGACCAGTGCCTCCGCTGATGAGCTGAGGCGCAGTTTTCTGCGCAGCCACCAAGGCGGGACAGCTTTTTATTTTTTTTACCATCTTTGCTGGAGGAAGAAAAACAAGCTGCACGCCCCAGGGCTGTCCCTGCTCGTACCCCTCCCTGTGCTAGCGTCCCAGCTGTGATAAGGAGCACGCAGCTCTCCCATGACGTTATCTGAGGCGCGCCCCGATTTACAGCCCTGTGCCACACACCCCCATAAATCAGGACAAAGCCCTTAGGGGAGCCCGGCTGGCCCCTTCCTTGGGTTGCAGACCCGAGTGATATTTTAGACACGTTTGACATTTAACCTCAGGAGAGGCAATATGAGGGAGAGAGGGGGGACGGTGGCTAGATCTCCCTCCCAGCTGTATTTACAGCCGCAGCACGCGCTTGCAGCCCATTGGAAAACGCGCCTTGCATGGCACATCACCGGGGAAATTTAGGATCAGCAACCGAGGCCTGTTAACTTGCTGACTAAAGAGGCAGCAGGAGGGCTGAGGGCAGGAGGTGGTTTTATTTCAGTGGATGGCGCTGCGGCTCCCAGAGAAAAGTCCACTGGGAGTCATCCCCTCCCTGGTCCTGCATTTCCCACGCTGTTGCTGCGAGTGCAGCTGGCAGCTTTTCCTTCTCCAGGCAGGGCAAGCCTGGGTGCTGCTGCAAACCCATCAGCATCAGCCTCAGTGCCCCACCAGCGGGGCTCACTGCCCCCCACACCGGGAGAGCCCCTTGGGTGCTGCCTGAGACCCCGAGCAGGGAAGGGGTGGCCTGGCCGCAGCTCAGCAGTGGTGCAGCTTTGAGACCTGTCCCTGCTGCAGTTCCCTGGTTACAAACACCCCTGGATCACAGCTGCTGGGATGGCTTGTTTGCGTGGTCACAGCGAAAAGGGGACAGCCGTGCCATGCTGGGGAGCAGAGAGATTAGGAATAAACCCAAACCCAGCAAGAAGAGAGGATTGTGCCTCTGCGCCTTGCAGAAAGAGCTCGGTGGTTTAGGCAGCCCGTCATTCTGGCTAATAACAGCAAGCCAAATATTTAACTAAGATCTCATGATAGTGAGGAGCTTGGCAGAAGGAGGCCTGCAGAAAGCAAGCACTTTCTCTCCAAAGCCTGTTTTCTCCTTATTTAAAAGGGAGGAAACAGGTCAGCCGTTGTATCTGCCAAGGTCAGAAGCTCAATTTGTATTTCAGAGCCCGGGAAAGGTGAATGCACCAGAGCTACATCCCTGATGGAAACAATCACTCATTCTAATAAGGCTGGCAGAGGCTGGAGCCTGCCTTGTTCAGATACAATTATTACAGCCCGGGTGTCAGATTACTGAATCTATTAGCCGGGAATCAGCTGTTATTTCAGAGTAAGACAGCTATCCTACAGGCAGTTGCGATGTACATCATGCGTGACGCCCGGGCCCAGCTTACCCCGCCAGCATGGAGGGGCAGGAGAGGTGCAGGACCACCTAAGCTGCTAAGGAAAAAGCCTGTGGCAGTGACTTCTAGACACAGCTACGTCTATCAGATTGTGACACCAGCACTGCGATGACCGGGGAATATCGTTGCCAAACGACTCGATTTGCTGGGAGAGAGGAGATCCCAAGTTTGTTGTAAATGCAGCACATGGCTGTGCTGCAGGCTGAGCGTGTCCCTCCCACTGGCATCCACAGAGACCCAGTGCCAGCACTCCTTTTCTGCCCCAGAGGTGTTCAGGGAAGCCTGAATGGGGAATGAGGGGAAGGAGAGGAACAAGGCACGAGTCAGTGGCGAGCTCTTTGTGTAGGAGCTAAAATAAAAACCACCTGTGTTTAGGTGATTTACTTATTTAGAAGATTTACAATTTGTTGGCTAACAGAGAACTCCCACTTGAAAACACAGATTAAAAAAAAAAAAAAAAGGTTAAAAAAAAGTCTGTGCTACTTTAGCACGAATAAGAGGTGTGCCTGCACGGTTCTGGTGAGCCTCTCTGTGAGCAAGCCCAGCCATCCTCCAGCACGGAGCAGGTGGCTCCCAGAGCCCCCCTGCTCTGTGTCTCTCCCTGGCAGCAGGCAGCTTTGCTAGTCATGCCCTCTCAATCCGTTTTTATCTGTCTCCCATCGCAGAAGGGATTGCCTTCTGCTCTGCAGTGTGAGAAATGAACTGTCACACACTTTTTCAGCTCCCTCCACATCGCTGGTTCAGTGGGACATTTCCAAGCTCCCCGGCTCTGTCCCATCAATGTGCAGAGGCTGGAAGTTGCAAAACTTGGTGTTTTATGCTTCTTGGTCCCCATTTTATTTTCCATTCAAACCAAATGCTTGCTCATTGAACCTGTGTCCCCTTGGGGGGAAGCACAGTGAGAAGGGTTGTGACAGGAGAGAGAAGTAAAGTTAGAGACTAGGGGCTGTATGCGCTAACTGAGATTTGTGTGGTTTTTTCCTTTTGATTCTGCATGTTTGTGCTGCTGTTCTTTTGTTTTATTAACGTGAGAAAGTGTTCATTGAACTGAAAGGCCAATTTTGGGACAGGGTTCCTGTAAGGCTGGGACAACAGCAGCATGAATCACGGAGTGCCCAGGGATCAGAGGTGCCCACAAAGGCTCACCACAGTGAGGTTAAGGCTGTGGGGTGTGGTCCATTCAGTTATGAAATGCAGCTGTGAGCAGGGGGAGCAGGATCTCCGGTTGGGTTAATGGTGAGGAGGTGAGGTTAAAGGAAGTTGCTCCACCTACTGACAGAGTGATTATGGGACATCGTAAGGTGGCTGGGAATGGCACGTGAGGCCCCTGTCTGGAGGTAATTTCATTGATTTCATGAGAAACTTTACTAGAACAACTTGTTTCGACACCCACTGTGAAAGACTGGAATGTCAATCATTAATGACTCAACCAAGGGACATTTGTGAAGGCAGTGGGTGCTTTGCTGGGGCTGGGTTTGCACCCCCTGAGGGGCAGGGAGTGAGTTTTTGGGTGTGTGTGGTGGTGAAGCCTCTGGTCTCCATAAGACAGAGGAGGTGAGCACCCACCACTGAGGGCTACAAGCTGGGCTTTGAGCCAGCTAAGACGCAGATCCTGTGAGGTAGGGTGGTGCTTTTTATCATGCCAGTTGTCCTCTCCTCTAACTCGCTCAGTTGGAAAACTTCCTCTGGGAAAGGTCTTGAGGGTGTTCACCCCTTCCTCAACTATGCTGGTGTGAGAGGCAGCTGTCATGACATGAGAGACACATTAGAAGGTGTCATAAACCATCAAAGACTCCCAAAGCATTCCCAGACTCATTTTTGAGGCCTTCCACTAGAGGACTGAAAGCTCCCCCACACCAGGGGAGGTACCTGGGTGTTCCCACCTTAACCTGAGCATGTATTAACCCATTGAACTTTGTGTTTTGGGGGTTTTCCCTACCCTTGATGGATCAGGGCTGCAATCATCACTTCGACCAATGGACAGCAAAATTGTAACAATCAAGTCTCATTGCAGGATCCACAGGGAGTGATAGCTTTATACTCTTATCCTTTCTTTCTTTCTATTATACATTTTCTTAAGTGTTATTTTTATGCTTTTATATTGCTATACTACTATAGATAATAATAACCAAAATGGCCACATACCTGCTCTCTCTTGCAACCAAATTGTTCTAAATAAACCCTACGTATATATATATTTACAAACACCAATCATTCAGTGTTGTTTCAGTTTAATCTGCACCAAGGGATCTATTAACAAGAACGTGAGTTATTTTCACCTTCAGGGGTGGGTTGTCACACCTGCAGAGAAGGCAACTTTCAGGTTAGTGAGATGTGGGTGTTGATAGAAATCCTACGCCAGATCCTGCTTGGCAAGGAGAGCTGTATGTAGGTGTCCTTGGGGATGGCTGCAGAAGCAATCCCCTTTGGAAATGGGCTTATTTAAAATTCAGCATCTTGATAAGGGAGGTTGTCAGCAACAGGCTGAGAACCAGGGATAAGTGGAAGAAACTGCACAGAGAAGACAGCTTTGGGACCTTCTTAAATATCTTGGTACCCTTAAAAGAAGCATGTTGAGGCAGAGGCACCAGTGTAGTGTCTTTTGGGTCAGAGCTGCTACCCCACCATGCATTGCTTAGGGTGAGAGCCTCCCACACCTCCGGCCTTGTGGAAGCGGTGTTGGAGATGAGGCCCAAGAGGAAGATACCCTCCCCAGAAGGCGTATGCAGCCCTGAACCATCTAACAGGCATCTAGTGGAGGCACCACTACAGCAGGGGAGCATGCAGGTGCTTTTAGCATTTCCCTTAGAGCACAAGGCAGCCAAAGGTACAAAGGAAGAACGGTAGGATTTGGGACATAACTCCAAACATGGGCCATGGGGTGGTGGGGCAGAGAATATACCTGATTCATGGCAGGTTCTTCTGCCTTAAGCCCTGTCTTGGGGTGACTCTATCATGTGTATCCCCTATCATGCTCTATGCCCAAAAAGTAGTATTGTGCCTTTTCTGTGCCTTTAAACTGAGCTTGAAAAAAAAACCCAGACGAACTTTCCAAAGCAGCTTCTCAAGGACACAGAGATATACTCAAAGTATATAGATATACAAAGTTTACAAAGTTGACTGAAGTAGTCTTTCTTTCTGGCAACAGGCAGGCATTGATCTAAGCAGAGGGAAAAGGTAGCAGAACATTTCACCCAAAGCAGGAGGTCCTGGCCCCACAGGTCTCCCTGTTCACAGGACACGCTGCAAAGGCAGCGACAGGACCCCAGCAAAGCAGGTTACACCTCTCTCTCTTGCTGTACTTGTGCACAGAAAGGGAAATATGAAAATCTGAAAGATTAGTGTGGGAGCTTCTCTTTATTAGAAGATTCCCCTGGATGAGACCCTTGGGTGGTCCGCAGAGAGTGCCCTGCTGTGCACCACTTGTCTGTCCAGCAGAACAGCGTGACTCCCATCTCAGCCAGCTGGGACTCTTCGGGGATAATTGACCATTCTGCATTACTGTGTCCCTTGGGGAAACTTTCCTCTGCAGCCCAAGCACTTAGCTCTTGGCTTGTGTCCTGAAGCATGAGGGCTAATATCCCCCGCACATTTTTACCACGGAAATGAAAGAGAGAGGGTATTTTTCGATTCAATGGGAAACAAGTGAATAATAATTCTGCGAAGCCATGTAGTGGAAAGAGAGACTTTGAGCGCAACAAGAAACAGGATTTTAAAATTTCATCTGCACAGCAGAAGGTCCTGCCAATTGAACCGTTTCCAGTAAACAATCTGCTAAGTCTGACAGTTTGAAGGAATACCAGACTGCCAGGAGTGAATAGGCTGGGATTTTAAAGAGGTTTATTTTTCATCCGAACACTTTTGTTTGTGAGCAACAGCTCAAAAAAACCCCAAAATGCATGTGCAACAGCATTAGCAGCCAGGTTGAGGGCTTCTCCCCCAAAGAGGGCTCCAGTGGCAGCAGAGCAAGAGGGCTGTGCTGGAGACACAACGTGCCCGGGGCTGCTTAGTGTGCAAGTCTGTGGCACTGTGGGTCTGTACCAAGAGAGCCCCTCTGGTGCCTTAATACTCCCACAGAGAGGTTTATGTTGAGCTCAGTTTATTTCCCCGTTTTCTGCTGCTCTTTGTGTGGGAGCATCAGCTGTCCTTGCTGCGGTGGTGGTCCCCAGAGGGATGCCAAGGGCAGCTGGCTGGGATGGGGGGACAAGAGGGGATGCAAGGGACTGGTCGGAGGTCAGGGCTCTCAATCACAGGACTGGGGCAGGCACAGCAGGAGGATGCTGCCGGGCGTATCTCGGGATGGAGAGAGCTCCTACGATGTGGCCAAGTTAGGATGTACAACCGTGATACACCACGGGCCTTCTCCCAGTGCAGGAGAACTTTGCCTCCCCAGCAAGAAAACAGGGACAAGGAGATGTTTTGCTGCCAGTTTAAACACCTCTGCAAGGAGGTATTTAACCCGGGCAGGAGTCCCCCTGCCCAGGATAAATGAGGGGCAGAGCTTAAGGGATTGAGCCTCCAAGCAGGACAGTCAGCAATGACTTTCTGTGCACAGGTCCATGTTGGTGAGTTCTAGGAAAAGGGTGGCTGAAGAGGGGGGTGGTGCTGGCTGGCATTCTGTGAGACTTGGAAATATGCAGTGTGGGACAGGAGATGCACAGTGAGCACCTTCCACGCACACATCCCACGCAGCATCCAAAATCAGGGGCTGTTTTGAAGGTGCAGCGCCATCTGTCCCACAACCAGGACTTGGAGCTGGGCGGGGAACAGAATGGGATTATTTTGGGCCTGAAAATATTGATGTCTCAAACCTTTCATTTCCTCACTGTCAGCAAGGAAAGAGGAACAAGGTTTTGAGGTCTTGAGGAGAGTTACAGACCCAGCTGTGTTTAAGAAAACAGCTTGAAGTCTGCTTTCCCACTTCAGACCCAGTTCTGCTCAAATCCATTAGGGAATGGCCCTATCTTGTTTGGAGCCATTCACATTCTACCTAGACCCTCAAGAAGATGGTAAACCCCTTAGGGACTTCTCAGATTTTCCAGCTGAGCAGAGGAGTGACAGATCAGCTTTGGGCACCTGGCATCCAGCCAGTATCAAGTCACCACTCCAGACTCCTTCAGGTTTCCTACTTGCTCTCTTTTGTAGAGGGATTTCTAATTGGATAAGGAAGAAGTTCCTTAATCCTATCCTTTTCTTGGTGATAGTCCCACAACATGCCCCTTTCACTAGAGCAGGAAATCATTGGGTCACGAGAACTGTCACCTTTCTTTTTCCAAATGCAGTTTCATAATTATGCCCTTAAAAATCAGAACACAGAGGGGTTTTGGCAATCATTTGCATTTCTGAGAATTAAATTAAAAAAGGCTAACTTGTCACAAGCCAGCACTGAGGAAAATGTAGCCTGTGCAAGCAGAGATGGCTGCATGCACAAGAGGATAACAGCATTGCAATAGATGCCTGGAAATACAGCCCTGGTTGTTTGGTAGGGAAATTTCCTGGTTCAGAAAATGTTCCTGGTCTGGTACATAGGGAGATGGGGGTCATGTGCTCCTCTCCAAGCTGATTTTGCGGGTGCTGGGGCTTCCTTTGCTGCTGCTGTTTTTCACTGAGAAAGCCCAGCTGTAGCTCACCTGGGTTGGGACTTTGGATGGCCAACAAATAACTTCCTCCGAGTCCAAATGTTTGCTGTCACATTGCTGCAATCCACAGGGTAGGAACTGACCTTTCTTGCTCAGAAATACTTGAGAAGCAAGGACTGGAGACTAGGCAGGGAGTGAAGCCTGACGGAAACACTGATGTGCAGAAGACTCAAGCAGTAGCATCTGGAAGAGGCGACAGTAAGACTGGGAAAACGGGGACCATTTCCACAGCTTCCTGTGAAATAGGGATATTCCCAGCTCTGAAGTCCAGGACTGGCTCTTCTTTAAGCTTGGTGGTCCACCTTCCTCCGTGGGTGAAGTGGCAGCCCCCTGACCTGTCACCTAACTCTTCACCTTTTCCTGGAGAGGTGAGGGCTTGTAGCCATTGGTGTCGCAGGAGAAGAGCTCAGTGGTGACTTGTAACAGCCCTTCCTGACAGTGTAAGACCAGTGTGGGAGATGAGATCTGGATGAGCAGTCCCACACCTTCTCTTTAACACACGTGAAGCTGCCCTCTCAAGGCCTGCCATGGCCGCTTTATGGTGTAGGTTATTCTGCTCTTTTGGGATTTATTTTTGCATGCTGCTGCCCTTCTTTTACACTTCAAACATTATCGGTAAAATAAAAAATACACTTGGCTGCAGTACACTACTAGATGTGTTGGGATTTGACCCCCATAACTTAATTTTCAAAGTATAGGACTTGTGGGGTGTCTCTGTTGTGCCTCATGAGAAGTACTGAGCTAATGACCAGCTTGCAAACATGCCAAGCTTTAAGCAGAAAGATTTAGAGAGAATTCCCTGAAATGAAACAAAGTGAAACTACTGGGCACAGCCTGGCAGTGCTCTTAGGACTGACTCAAGAAGTCACTGTCACAGGAGAGGGTGGTTTCTTGTCCTCTATGAGCGATGGACCGAAGCCAAATGGCATCTGCTGGCTCCTGCCTTTCTCTGTCTCCATGAAGGGAGAAAAGGGGTTTAAAAGATCCCAAGACAATGTTGGGGGTGAAAGCATCTGTCACCAGTGTCCTACTGCAAGGAGGAAGATGGACCCTGGGTGCAAGTCCAGGGGAGCCTGCCCTGTTCCCTGCCAGCCAAAAGACCAGCCACCCTCCCTGAAAGCACCTGGGCCAGCCTAAAGCAGGCAGAGGCAGGGCAGGCTAGAGGGTGAATGGCTGTCAGAGGTGCTCTGGGGCTCAGAGGAGGTCACATTCAATCAAAGCTCCCCTCCCCACCAGGTCCTGTGCAGCAGAGGGGCTGCATGTGTTGCCAAGGGCACTGAAGAGGATAAAAGTGGGAGGAAAGGAAGGACTAAGAAGTGAATAAAGATGACTTCAAGGCAGAAGTAGTTTCAGTTTCCTCCCTTCAGAGGAAAAGCTCATCTCAGGCTGCCTTGTCACACTGGCACTGCTGTAGCCTCAGTGGTATCACTGAAGAGCCCTTTGCCTATCTAGGCCAGTGACCACCACCGTTTTACAGAGCTAATGTAAATTGAGATAATATTTTTTCTGATTTACTTCCAGACTCACTCCTTTTAATGTTTTCAATGTGAGTAAACAGAGCTTTCTTTCAAATGTATTAGACACTACATCCTTTCAACGTCGTCAGTCCATCCCAGGGCCCAAGGGTCGTATATCAGCATCCCAAGCCATAAAATCAGTTAACAAATCACAATAATTTTTGGAGAGGTGCTTTCTGTGATCACCAGTTCACAGGTTTCTGGCTCAGAAGAATTCAACCCTCTTAGTTTTTTCTTTGTAACAGGGATGGCAAGACAGAATTCTCTTCCAGCGAAGCAAAGCTGATTTCTTGCTGCCCATCATTACTTTTGGAAGGAAAACCACAGTGGAGCATAGGACTGGTGATTAAATCACAAGAATCGACAACCATGAGTCACAAGCAGTGCTCGGTTCTCTGCAGGGATGCTCTGAATCACCCTCCTGAAGGGATGGCAGTGTTGCAGCTCTGTGTGGGCCAAAGCATGAGAAGCAGGGCGTCGTCAGACCAGGGCTGAGTCTTCAAGCAGGAATCTCATCTCTTTTCTGTTTTCCCAACATCACTTAACCAGGACCCGGCCCTGCAAATACACGATTGCACAAAGCTTTTTATGTTCTTGATTAGTTCCCCTGAACTCTGAGGGAAGCTGATGCGCTGAAGTACACCGAGGGTTGGAGATGACAAAGGCAAACAAAGAAGTGGAAAAGCTAATGGGTTGCCTTCTCCCTCCTGCTGCTCTGTGGAAAGCTTTTATCTGTTGGACTCTCCCCTCTCCTTCCTTCACAAACAAGCCTTAGGCCAGAGAGGATCTCTGTGTGGAGAAAAGTGCTTCCCCAGCAGAGGTACAGCAGCAATGCGGTGATGGCAGGCTGTTTTGACACAGCTATACCTGTTAAACCCTGCTGGTAGAATCCCCACTTCTCTAGCAAAACTCCCCCAGTGCTAAAGCCTTCATCTGGCTCAGACGTACTGCACTCCAGCAGCAGAGGTGGTATTTATCCACACAGGTTTCCAGAGCTGCAAGGAATCCTGTGGACGGCGGGGAAGGAGCTTCTTTCTGCCTCCACAACAAACACAACAAGCAAAACTTCTGGAGTGCCAAGCAGCTTTTCCGGCTCCTGTTCCCCATCTGGGTTTCCCTGGCGCTCCAGAGGCAGTGTCACGGTGATGCCGAGGTGCATAGCTCACCACAATTTATATCTGGGCTCAGTCAGCACACAGCCCCAGCCCTCTCCAGCTCCCTCATTATTTACTGCATTCTGCTTGCTGACTTAATAGTGTTTTGTCCTGTCCTTGAATCCTGCACGGATGGATTCAGAAAAAAATCAATGTGCCCTGGCCAGCAGGCCTTCTTCCCACAGCACAGGGGAATTTCCAGAGTGCCACCATTTCTACTATTTATTTGTTTCCTTCAAGTTATTAGCATGATGGGGCTAATTGTGATGTTCCGGGTGCATTAAATCTTGCCTTCCACGCTCAGAAGTGTGGAAGCAGTCGTAGGAAAAAAGCAGGAGTTGTAAAAACAGACCACAAATAAAATAAATAAATCACTACCCTCCGAAATGAGAAAAAACGATGGCAGGAATAAAGCGCTACCATTGTGATAACAAGGTACTAATGCAAAACGAAGGAGCAGGAGCAGAGTAGCTGATGAGTTCTCCACTGTGGCTTAATTAGGCAGGCAGCTACAACCTCCCCATCACCACTGACGTAATTAGTGAGCATTGGTGAAGAGTGAGCATCAGTGTGACAAGACCTCAGGCCAGCCAGGGCTCTGCTGGTGCAAGGTTTGGTGTGTCAGAAGGCTGTGAACCTGTCTGAAGACCGTGCTAGCATCATACTGAGCCAGGAAAGTGTTTTCTTCTTGTTCATGTGTGACATGGCTGTGCTGGCAAAACTTCAAAGCACCACCACCTCACTCTGTGGCCTCCTTGTCCTACCTGAGCAACACTGACAATGAAATGGTTGGGGGGGCTGTGTGGTCTCACCTGCTGGTGCAGCACCTGGGACTCCAAGTGTTAAAACATTTAAATATGACATTTAACAATAGATGGACTCATCTAGTATTCACAACTCTTTTATTCAAGGCACAATATTTATAGTCACTACATCGCCTTAAATCTAGAGAGTAAAGGCTGTCCCCTGACAAGGTTTACAGACTTGGGAGATATGGGGAAGCAGCAGCATATTTTCAGGGGATGGGATCTGGAGGCTTTGCAGCTCTGCTTTGGTGTGAATACTCTGCCAGTGGGGAAGATCTGGAGAGCAGTTTCCCAGAGTGCCCTCCTTGGTGGGTGGAGAAGCCCTTGGACATCAGGGCTCAGTGCTGACATGGTTCAGAGCTGCTTCAGGGCTGCCAGCAGCTGTGTGAGGGCTGATAGCTGCCCCCAGTGTCTCAGCCCATCTCTGGGTCTCTTACCTGGCTTTTCAAACTCTAAGATCCGGTATCCTGCTACAGAAAACATGTGCCACTGCGTGCAGGGTGCTGTGTATATATCACAAGCTGCTCCTGCTCCTTACTCTCCCACCAAAGTAAGATCTTACTGCCAGTTGGTGTTTCACACCTTGTTACCCTGCTCTGCACCCCAAAGCTCACCCAGATTTACCCAAGGAGGAGAAAGCAACAACACTGCCACAGAGAAATATAGCGGAGAATGTTTTAAAGAGGCAGCAGATGCAGAGCTGGATCCCCTGCCAAAGAAATTGTCCCTGTCAAAGTCCTTGTACTGCCTGGAAATACAGAATGGGTGGCTTTCACCTCATTTAACACACAAGACCCTTGCCTTTGGTTCTGGCAAATATCAGGTGTCTGAGATCAGGTCCCACCTGCACCACTGGATTGACAGGCTGCTGTAAAACTGGTGGGTCCCTTTGCCATCCCCCTCTGCTCTTCCTCCCACCCCTCAAAAAAAAGAAAAAAAAGAAAAAAAAGAAAAAAAAGAAAAAAAAAGAAAAAAAAAAGAAAAAAAAGAAAAAAAGAAAAAGAGAAAGGAAAACAACCCCAAAACCTTTAGGATACTTGTGCTTCTTTCAGCAAGCAGCCAGAAAGAGCCAAGGCATTCCTCCACAATCCCCTGTGTGCACGGCTGAGGAGGAGGCAGCAGCAGCAAGGTGTGAAGTGTTCCCCGGTGCTGGTGGTGAGGCAGATTGCTCACTGGCCTCTCCTCACACCGGCGCCAAGGTGGGCTCAGGAGCTGTGCTGCTTCCCATGGGGATGTTTGCCATCCCCACAGCAAGGGGATGGCGAAGACCCTTGCTGCAAAGGCCTGCCAAGACCCTCTTGGGACACCAGGACACCGGGCAGATTCACACCAGAAGCAGGGATGTGCTTCAGGTCACAATAAATGGACTGAAATCTCCTCTCCTCTCCTTCCTCACGTTCTGCTGAACTGCTGCATTGCAATGCAGGCCCGGCATGGTCTCAGGCTGGGATAGCTCAGATACATGACAGAAGCCTAGGGGAGATGATTTTTCTGTTCTCTGCTTGCAGTGAAGCAGTGGCAAAAACAATCAGCTGGTACAAAAATTAATTAATTAATTCCCTGTCCCAAAACTTTTAGAAGAAATGTGGGATTTTTTTGTATTTGGCTGAGTCTTGTTTCAGCAAGGAAGTTTTGGCCACTGGAGCACTAAGCAGATGAAAGGAAAAGGCTGGGATCCACGCTGAAGCAGCCTCCATGCTGGCATTACAGTGCTGAGCCAATCCATCTCCATTAGAGTTCACAGCCTCTTTGATCAATCTCATCTTTAAAAATACCAACGCTCCGGAAGGCTCAGGAACTGCTTAATGTTCCTTCGTTGTTTTTCAAGCCATTAAAAACGGAGGTATTAGCTGCTGCATACTTTTTGTCTTGTTTGGAAGTAAAAAAAGAGAAGAAGCAGAATGCTAAAAACGCAGATTAAAACGATTAAAAATAACGGGGCAATGAAAGTCAAACTGTTGGCTCTAAAAATGTTGATGCGTTGCATTGCTGTAGGCATTATATTCATATGAATGAGAGCGAAGGGCCCTGCTACCTGCCTCTGTGATGAACTGTGTGTGTCATTGCATGTGGCTGTTGCATTAAATCTGGAAGGATTGCCTTCTGTTTGTGCGGCAGCGAGCACTGCTTCCTTGGTGATACAACATGAGGTGGTTCCTGAAAGAATCAGACTCACCTGGGACCAGTTTTGGGGCACAGGGGGGATTTTTTTTTTTGGCACTTTTCAATTTTTTTTCCCGAAGAGTTCTGTGAATTGCCGGTCTGGACTGGCTGCCAGGTCTCAGATCTCTCTGCAGAGGTGCCCTAAGCCCTCCTGCATGTGCCCGTGTGCCTCATAGGTGTTTTTTTCTGAACTGGCCAGGGCTCTGTGAACCCACGCATGTGCTCACCCAGTCCAATGCTGATAGAGGCTTGGCCAGAGCTCCAGGAACCTGCTGCTGGAGTCTCACTTTTCTTTCTCTGCTGAGGTCATTACCCCAGCAGCACATCATATCTCAGCAACAGGGTTATGGGTAACCACTCCAAAGCCTTGCTTCTATCTGAGCCACAAGAAGGAGTGCTTATATATCTAGCAAGGATTAAAAGACCATCTTTTAATTAAAGACCATTAAAAGACCAACGCTGCGACATTTCTTGTGAAATTACTTTGTGGGTTTAGGGTACTTCTTGACCCATAGTTTTTACTTGCAAGGCAAGTAAAGGAGGTTATTAAAATGGATTGGAATGACACACTTTTCTCCTGCCCCAGGCTGCTGCTAGATCTGGGTAGGTTTAGAGCAGGCATGCAGGCTGCCTGCTTGTCCTACGTGCCTGATGAATTCACTCCCAGTAGCTGCCAAAGGGCTCTCGCCCCGGGCTTCACTCTGTTTTCTGGTGGCCAAGGTGGTGCACTCCTGGATTTTATGGCATGTTTGACTCAATCTCATCCTTCTGCTGGGATATTAAGCAATTATTTATTAACTCCTTCCTTTTCCACACCATGGCTTCTAATTAAAGAATCGAATGTCTTTGGGTCACAGGAAGATGAGTCGTCACAAGATCAGGCCATCACTGAGGGTGGCAGGACCAGCCTGCACCCCAACAGGGAGGGTGAGCCCCTCCATTCCTGGAGGCTAACACTTGTAAGCAAAACAAAACCTGCTCGATTTTGAGAGAGCCTGGGTGGAAGTTTTTGCTGGCTAGACTCAAATTTGTCACCATTTACTTTCCAGGGAGCATTTGCAGGCATGGACACTTGTCTCACAATGGGGTCCGAAGCTGGGACAGAAATAATTTCATCACACGGAAAGGTGTAGGTTTTCTCTTCACCTGACACACTCTCACTGTTTTTTTTCATCCCCTCTGCTGTGTCTCCTGAAAGGCTAGTGCTGAGCCAGAGGTGAGAAAAGGCTGAAATTAAAAGAGGATTTGGATGCTTTGTCAAAGCTTATCAGAACTCCGCTGGTTTGCAGCGCGAGGCCACAGCGCCAGCCCTTCTTACGGAACGCCGGCTATTTCTGGCTGCTCTTTTTCAGCCTTTCCAGATGTGAGCAGAGCTCCCTGCATGTTCCTGGCAGCTCTCCAGCTGGATGCTGGCCCTGCCGTGCTGCTGAAGCCAGAATGGCATCGTGAGGTGGGGCAGGGAACAAGGGGACCTGGCTTGCTGGTGGGACTGGATTTAAAGGCCTGAGATGCCTTTACCCCCATGGAGGAGTTGCAAAGATAGTTACACACGCAGACCAGGCTGTACCTCAGCATGACTGAGGAATGTAAAGGGCAAAGACAGGTCATTGGAGACTTAGATAAAACAAAAGTCTGTTCACTTTCCGCTGAACCTGTTTGGAACTGGCCTGTGGTTTCTTGCATGAGGATGGGAAGGGGACCCCAGGCCACGCAGTAGTGCCTGTTGCTAGAAACCCTGGTAGGTCTCAGTCCTGTGAGAGATCCCCCACTGTGGCTCATGCTCTGAGGGCAGTGCCACAGCCCTGTCCCTACTCCCAGACCATCTCCCACAGGCACAACGTGCTCAGTTTGTTGTCCAGCTGCCTCTGAGGCTGTGTGGCAGCAGCTCTCAGGATGCTCCCGGCACAGTGGGCAGGCTGCAGCACAAAGCATGTTACAGAGGCTTGGCTCAGACCAGCATGCAAGATTTGAAAAATGGAGCCCCTGGAAGATCCTGGAATCAAATGCCTCTGAATTTTGGGGCAGCCTGAGGGGACGTGGAATCCAGCCCCGATCCAGGTCCATGGGTATATGGCAGCAGCTATAAACGTTCTTGGGATGTGTGGATTACAGTCTGAATGTTAATGTGGCCCTTTTCTTCCAAATGGAGAGAATCCTGGCTATTGCAGAGCAGGAGGTTATTAAAATGGATTGGATTATTATATATTGGACATAGCAGCAGCTGGGGTGTATGGCAGGGCAGGTAAATATTCCTATCTGAAAGCGTGGCTTCTGCCTATTCATCAGGAAAAGCGTATTTCTGACATTTCTTCTGGAACAGCTTCATAACGATACCCAGCCTTCTCTGTGGAAACCCAGATATACAGCAGCAGCTCCCAGAATGGCAAATCTGCCTTGTTCTTCCTTTAATTACTTCTCTGCTAAGGGAAAAAAAAAATGACACACTTTTCTTGCAAGCGGAGATTAAGCAGAAATTCAGCTGCAGCTCTAAACTGTGTGTCTCACAGTTCTGATTCCAAACAAACAGCAGAAGAAATTCCTAATGCCTAAAGCCAGCAGCCTCAGACTGTGTGAAAGTTCTCCATATCACTAACCTGATTTCTCAAGGTGATAAGCTGCAGAAGGTCGCCTAACCTGACATGAATTATCTGCAAAAAAAAAGGAAAAAAGCTTTTCAGCGACAGATCCCAAAGCATGCAAATTTTATTTAGTAACAGGTCCAGTGGATCTCAGCTGGTAACCAGCACTTTGGGTCAGTGTCAGAGCTGTGAGGGACTGCAGCCAGACCCAGGCTTGCTGGGTGGATGCTTGGGGCTGGCTCAGACACTGCCCAGTGTCCAGATCCCCCATGAGCCTGGAACTGGGCCTGAACCGACCTGTGGCTATCTGGCTTCCAGGCTGGAGGTGGCTTGTATGTAGCCAGCCCTGAGCATGGTCTATCAGTACCTGTCCTCCTGGCTGCCTGCTTGCATCAGCCAGAAGGATTTACTTCACAAGAGTACATCTGTTTCACATCTCCCCCTGGATCACATTGTGTTTTTTCAGATTTAGATGGAGACCCAAGAAAGTAGGGTCCCACTCCTCAGATAAGGATCCAGAGGTGGGTGCACAAGGAACTGAGGATACACCCCTGCTGCTGTCACCAGAACAGTCCAAACGCACCCCAAAGAAGCTAAAAATGGTGGATTAAGTTTCACAGCTGAAATATTACAGAGTGGAGCTCAGTTATGGGTTTGCTGCAGAAAGAGGCTGAAACACAGTCTTCCATCCTGCTGGACAGTGTCCAGCTATTAGGCAGGAGCACATCCCACAGGGATGGAGGTTACTCTGCTCCTGTGTAAATAGCAGCATCCCCACAGAGTCAGGGATAGAGTATGAAGGATATGACAGTTTTGGGAGGAGAATATCACTTGGGGAGATGGAGTCCCCACATGAATGAATAGCTAATATGCTAATATTATTTAATCACTGATTTATATTTAACCACTTTGAGGGCATTTGTGCTGCTCCTCCCCTTGGAGAATGGTCCTTGAGTCCTCCAGCGAATGCTACTTGAATTTCCCTTCCCTATAGAGATGTTTCCTCTTGGAAGTGACTCTATGAAACAGATAGATATTAATGAATTTTTTAGAAACAATTTCTTCATACTTTTTTCTTGCCAAAGCTGTTTTCTAGTTCAAACTCCAACTGAACTGAATAATCTTGGCTTCCTACAAGCTGCATTTCTCCGCGAATAAATAATTTTCCAGTTCTCCCTCCTTCAGATCTTATGTCCCACGGTATGCTTGGAATATCTCTGCATAGATGCACGGCATCATTGTCCATATGGATCTGCAATCAGTTCCTTTATCATGTGGCATAAACGATTGCATGAAATTAGTGCCTGAGGAAAGGGAGCGCAAATATTCCTTAGCACCCTCCGTGGGACTCTGCAGCGCTGTGATCTGGGCCACCAGTTCTCACCACAAAGAGTTGCTGGCTCTTGGTGTGTACGATTCTTGCTGCTATGGGCAGTGCTCTCAGCGTAGGCAAAGGCCAGCTCCCTCATCCACCCTGTCACAATTCCCTCCTCCTCCTCCTGATTAGAGATGTCGTCTGTACCACCCTGCCAGTCTCCTGACAGCGCGGGAAGTCTGGACACAGATGTTCCTCTTGATCCCAGCCTCACACTTGGCAGCACGGTGTGCTGGTTCCCTCTGAGACACGCCATCGGGCCAAAACACACACACTGAGTTTTATTTTTAATTCAGAGCTTTTCCTAGCAGCCTAAGTTGTGTAATTCTGCCCTTCCCTTTCCCGTTCCCTCTCTTTTTGACATCAGTGCATGCTCGGGTTACATCCAGCCCCAGCACACTGGGGTATGTACCAGTGGCTCTATTTTTGCTTCTCCTCCTGGCTCAGCTGCTGGCTCTGTGGTTTCCGATGCCGTATGCAAACTGCAAAAAAAAGCACCCTTTGTAGCCCAGAGCCGCCCACACCCAGCAGTTCCCAAACCCCTGCCTGAGGCTGCTTTGGCCTCTCTGCCTGCCCCAGGCTGCTGCTGTGGCTCAGCCATGATCATAAGGTTGTCCCATAGCACTGGTGCCCACCAGCTGGGTCTGCCTGGCCAGCATTGTCCCCCGAGCCCAGCTCCAGGTGCCTGGGAGTCCTCAGCTCCCTTTGCTGACAA
The DNA here is from genome assembly GCA_013397725.1 of Rhagologus leucostigma. Lineage (NCBI taxonomy): Eukaryota > Metazoa > Chordata > Aves > Passeriformes > Rhagologus > Rhagologus leucostigma. The sequence goes on from VZTD01000353.1 coordinate 238,913, forward strand.
ATCCCCCTCCTTGGAATACCTGGGACAGCTTTGCTTCCGTAGGTCTGTGCTCATCTCCTCTGCAGATGCTTTCTCAGGCATGGCACCCTCTCTGTGATCACTGTGCAGAGGGGAAAGCTGGGCTAGCAGAGACATCAGATGTTTTTAAACTTCTGGCCACTTTTCACACGCTTCTCGAATTATCCTTGCTCCCTAGCGGTCACAGTCACGGCACAGACACACACGCAGCCATTCCCCCTCCAAATCCTGGGGTACTTCAGCATTCACCCCCCCTTGGGATACCCAGGATCGACACCCTCGCATAACTTGTCTGATGCTGTTTGTGCACGTCTGGCTGCCTCTCCAAACCCCGTCTCCCAGTGCCAAGCTGCAGTTTTGGGTTGCACATGCAAGAGGCAGCCTGCCCTCGGCAGCCAAGACCACCTGCCTGCCACCCCCGAAGGCAAGCGGCCCCAGCCTCCCTCCCCTGTGGCTGCCGGGCCAGCGACCCTTTTACGTGACACCAGCTACTGCTGTCATTGAACTGATGACTCGAAAGTGCTCGGCACAGGGTGGAAAGAAAAAAATGGCAACTGCAATGTAATTAATGCTGTAACAACTTGTTTCCCCCTTGGAGAATTATACCATTAGCTGCTTCAATTGTGCATGAAATATAAATTACATTACTCAGAGGCATCATGTCTAAGCAGATACAATCCTAAGTGACACGGCTTGCCACAGTGTATCATGCTCCCTGGTCAAAATTAACAGAAGCCCGGTTGCCTGAGGCTAGCAGATATTCATTCAGATATCAAAGTTATAACCAAGGTAGTTCAGCCGCCTTCCTGCCTCAGGGGATTTCCCAGGGGAAAGCAATGAAACCAGGCTCTATCATCTGATGAGAACAGCTCCTAGGTTTGAAAATTGCTGGGGTACCCCTGGCAACTTCGTGTTTCAGAGCCTGGTGCTTTAACAAACCGGGGATGTTGTAGCATCACCGTCCTCGTGCCTGCCTCTGATTTGTGGCTGATTTCTGTTTGCTGCAGTCAAAATCTAACCAAGGTGGTGGTGCTAAACATTACAGGGATGGATAGCAAGGACTTGGAAGGAGGGCTGCTGAGCTGCAAAAGGAACCCAGAGGCAGGAATCTCCCCTGCCGCTGAACCAGGACCCTCTTTCTGGAGACAGGAAGCTTCAGTTGTTGTATTTGGCTCGTCTAATTTTGGGGTTAGCAGTCGGCTAGAAGACACATTTTATTCTCCTCCTACCCCCATCTATAATGAATGATTGCAACCCCGCAGCCTCGATTAGCTGTGTTTGTGAAGAATAATTTGCTCCACTGTTGGAATAGCATCACAATTTTTTTTTCCTAGTCACTTAAAATGGACCCTTATAGCTGCAAATGTGAAAACAGAAAGGGAACTGCAGTTACTCTTCTCCGTCTCCAGAATAGCTTTTGCCTTAGTTTGCCTTTGCAAAGTGGGAACCCTAGATAAATCTCTTCCTTGAGGAAAAAAGGACGGTCTTGACAGTCACAGAATCAGAGAATCACAGAATATTTCTGTTTCACTGCTTTCCAGCATCTCATTCCCCAGTTTGTCTGTACATCTAGGGTTGCCCCACCCCAGATGCAGAATCTGGCACTAGCCCTTGTTGAACTCCATATGGTTGGCAATTGCCCAGTCCTCTAATTTGTCGAGGTCTCTCTGCAGGGCCTGCCTGCCCTTCAGGGAATCAGCAGCTCCTCCCAGTTTTGTATTATCTGCAGACTTGCTCAGTACCCTTTCCAGTCCTGCATCCAACTGGTTTATGAAGATGTTGAAGATCACAGGGCTAAGGATGGAGCCCTGCCGAACCCCACTAGTGACAGGTCTCCAGTCTGATGTCACCCCATTCACTGTAACCTTTCATGCCCGACCCGTGAGCCGGTTGCTCACCCATCCCACGGTGTGTTTATCCTGCTGTGGGCTGGACATTTTGTCCAGAAGGATCCTGTGAGAGACAGTACTGCAAGTTTTACTGAAACCCAAAAAGATTACTTCAACTGGCTTCACTTGATCAGTTAGGTGTGCTACCTTGTCATGAAAGGAAATCAGGTTTGATAAGCACGATTTTCCCCTCATGAAGGTGTGATGGCTGTGACCAGTGACTGCGATGTCTTTCGGGTATTTTTTAACACCTCCCAGAATAATCTCTGTAGCTTTTCCAGGCGCTGAAACGAGATTGACAGGCCTGTAGTTCCCAAGGTCCTCCTTCTTGCCCTTCTCAGCCAGCATCTGCTGACACAGGGCCAAATCCTGCAAGGTGCTGTGTGCCTCCAGTTCCCATTTAAATCAAAGGGAAATGAGGATGCTCAGCACTCTCAAGGCTTTCCTGGCATTTCAGCATTTCACCAGTGGCATTGTCTGAGAACCTCCAACAGAGACATGACAGGTATCGACTGTGGTCTCCCATTGTGGGGAGCCGATGGCCCAGGCTAGGCACCACCCACAACACACACTTTCTGAGTTGCGAAAACTGCAGTACCGTTTTCTTTGCAGGGCCATATATGTGTGGGTTTTGCCAGCAACATTATGTGCAGGGCAGTGGCTCAGCATCAGATTAAACAGTAGGTGTTGACAGGTCTTATCCAATGCAGCTTTGGTCTTTTAGTTCCCTTGACCTCTGCTCCTCAGTAAAGCATGGATAGTGCATGAGAAGTACCTTGCTCTAAGCTGGAAAACCTGTCTGTCAGAGGAAAGAAAATGATCTTGGTCCAAACTGACTTTGGAAGGAAGGGTTGTTTTCTTGGTCTCTTGTCTGTCTCGAAATCCAGACAGCCAAAATTTCTTTACTCCAGAGAAACTATTACTACTTTGTGCCAAAAAGAAAAACTGGGGTAATTTCAGAAGGAAGACTCTCATCCCCTTTTCTGTTTTTGAGTTTTGAGTCAAAGTGCAAGACACCTGATTTTAAAAGAAGGAAGTATCTAACACAGAAACAAAATCACTGCCGAGAACTTTGGCTCCTGAAACACAAATTGCCATCAAGGTTCAGTTCAAGGGAGATGCACCCCGCTGCTGGTGTATTCTATGTAACCACAGCACGAGGGTTTCCTGCTTTCCTGCTCCTGGCTGAAAGTTGTACCTGCGAATGTGCAGTCACAGGAAGCTGAAGGCTTTAGTTTAATGGTGGGAAAATCCCAGGGGAGAAATGTAATGCGAGCTGCAACAGGGGCACCCTGTGCAGGGGAAGACCCGGGCTATGGATGTATCTCTGACAAACAGGAGACACTGCCAAATGCTGAAGCGCCGTGGCACCTCTTCCTTCAAGCCCTCGCTGACTTCTCTGCAGCAGCCAGAATGGCGGCAAAGGTTTCTGAAGAAAGGGCAAGAAAGATAGGGAGAAAAGGGGATTTTCAGCAGCACTATTCTAGAAGAAGCAGGCACCTGACTTGCCACATGCATCTGGAGAAGTCTCCCCTGCCCCCACAGTTACAGCCAACGCAAATACACCTAAACATGTCAATACTCACAACACAGACCTTAAAAAAACAGCTGAAGGAAATCAAACACTCTGCTTCCTGAGAAGGCCGGGGAATATACATTCCCGAGTGCTGAGCAAGATCATCCATTATACATTTCTATCTATTCCACTGACTGCCTGCACATCCCCCGTGTGCCTAGACAGGACAGACGCCCTGGTTCTGTATCCAGCATGGGAGAATTGCATCTAGCAAAGAGGCCCCCCTAGATCCCTGGGTTTGTTCTCCTGAAACGTTAAAATGCCAGCACTCTTTCAGGAACAATTTTCTTGGCAAGGGAAGATCTTGACTGTCGATTGCACTTCGGCAGCAGCCAATATAGGAAGTAGCGGTATAAATTCTCATTCTCATTAAATGTGTCTGTCTGACTGATGGACGCCAGTAGAATTACACAGCGGATCCAGATTTGTGGGTCTGACAGTAATAAACCAAATTTTCATATAGAATACATGTCTCAGAGGGGTGTTGGACATGCTTTATTTCTGTGAGTTATAGGCACTGCGTGACACAGGAACGGTGCTGGGCACCACGGAGGGGAACAGTCGCCGAAACCAGCCCAGCCCTGATGAGCAGAGCAGTGACCTCTCATTCACACACTGCTTTTGCTGCCCAAGAGACAGGCTCATCCACTGCTCCTGCTCATCCGATAAACCTTTCATTCCAAAAATCCCTCCATGTGTGCTGCCAGTCACTCCCACTCGCTGCTGCACAGCCTTGGTAGGAACAGGCAGAGAAGGGAAAACCAGGCACAGGAGTGTCTGAGCTTCTCTCCCAAACCCACCATCACCTCTCCAGCCCCTGGTAACCTTTCCACAGAGCCACTACGACCAGGCAGGCAGCCAGGAAAGTGCTGCAAAGGTCAGGGCACTGGCCTTTTTTCCTTATAAAGCAAGAGCAAGGCAAAGGTGTAGGTGTCGGGTCTGGGATGTGGTGGGTCATTGCACAAATGTGAGGCAGCCAGGACACCCAGAGCTTTGTTTTCCAAATTGCTACAGCAACGGCCAGGGTTAGATACCGGAGCTGTTCATTCATCTGCATGGCTGCCAGTGGTGGAGTGGTGCCAGAAGGAAAGGTCTGCAAATTTTCCTGGTACGACTATTTATCAATACTGCTCTCTGTCCTGCTGTTTCAAGTGGGTTAATAAAAGACGTAAAATATTTCCTTGGCTTACTTTTGCACTTTGAGCTTCTGTTTTGCACACAAGGCTCTTTTCTCCTCTCCTGTCTCAACTTTTTCCCAGCAACCTGTCTCAACTTTTTCACAGCAATCTCTTTTGCCCTGGCACACAGCCACCCTGCTGACCCTTCATTCTGGGGTGTGAGGTGCTGTCCCTGCTGCTGCAAGCCCAGGGGGCTGTTTTGGGCTGTCCTCTGTTCAGTCTCTCTCCCAGGCAATAGATAACACTCACGAAAACCTGTGCCAGCTCCTGCTCACTGGCTTTCCTTGCTGTGGCCTAATTTCTGTCCCTGAACTGCCAGGCTGCTGAGCCCCATCCTAAAAATGCCTCCCATGCCCCCTGTCTACACCATGTGCATCCCTGGTCCAGCAGCCTATTTGCTGCCACGGCTGTGAGCTCCTCTGCTGCTTTGGATTACTGCAAGTGAATCAGCCAGCAGCAGCTTTGCTTTTAAAGCCCTCTTGAAAGCGCTTTCTTCCTCACTGGAAGCGTCAAAGGAAATTCCCCTTGATGAGGTTGCTGGCCCTGGAAAATCAGCTGGGAGCATGCCAAGCAGAGGGCTCTGGCAGGTCTCATGTTTCAGGACTAATCCTGGGGTCCACGGTGGAGGAAGGTCCTTGGGAAGGTGGCTGAGTGGTTGGGCTGCTGTACCCCAGGAGCCCTTGAAAGAGGATTAGGTCAGCACACTGAACAAATGGAGGGCAAGCGGAAAGCTCAGTCATTTTGGGATTGCTCACCGCAGCTGCAGACAAAAAGATGAGAAGAGGGATTTAAAAGATTATTCTGAATGCAGGCCAGACTTCAGGAGAGCAGCTAGCTGGTGGATGGGATTGTAGCTCCCTCCCACCATGCCCGATCCAGCCAGACTGCTCATGGATGAGGCTGCGCATGTGTGATTATATGGAGATAGGGGGTCCTATTTGCTTTTTGGATCTGTTTCTTGGGCACTTTCTGGTCCCATTATTATGTTTATTTAGGCTAATATTTACCATAAAGTCGTCCCCCAGTCCCAGCCTTTCTTTCCAGAAGTGCCCTTGGGATTTCCACACTGACAAGGCTCTTGCAGGAGTTGCAGTAAGTGTTTACCCACATGCTGGGGCTCCACCTTGCCTCAATTACTTGGAAGATTTTGCTGTTCTCAAAACGGTGACCTTTCTCAGTCTTGGGGCTGTGTGGAGTTTTATGTTGTGTTTTAGGATTTGCATTTTTATTTACTATGTGTTTCATTGGACAGCTGTTCTCTAGCACAGATTTTTAATGCTTTGGAGGAGATTTCCTCAGTATCCCCTCTTGTCCATGTCCTTTAAAGTAATATTTGATAAAACAAATCTGTTTTTTGTGCATTCCCCAGCTGATCTCCCAGACTGATCGCATGACTTCTAATGCCTTGTTCCCTTCCCCACATCCTACATTATTCCTAAAGGCCGTACAGACTACTGCTCTACCTGTAGTGTGATAACAGACATCTGGAAACAGAGGAACCAAGAGGAAAAAAAAAGAATACTGTATATATCAAAATCAAAAACCCTTCCCCTTAATTTCTTGTTCAGAGAACCAGCAGTGGTCATTTGCCCGATAAAAGCCAGATATATTACAGCACTTCCCAGAGATGCCTGTGCTGCTGATCTGGAAAACCACACTGAGCTAAGACTCATTAAAAATCTCTCTTGGCAATTTCAGATTTTGCATTGAATAAAAGGTCATGATTCCTTCATGTCAACAAAATCCATTTCTGAGTATTTCAATGTCCAAGGAGGTTGAGGTCCAGGCTGAACCAGCCCCAGCCCTTGCAGAGAGTGACTGTCCGTGCCGCATCCCTGAGACAAGCAGTGGTGCCAGAAAAATTACCTCTGTGAAATTCAGTCAGAATTGTGCTCCCCTGTGCACAGCTGTGATTAATTTTTTTTTTCACACTTCCTGGAAAGCAAGGAAAGATCCACAAACACCTCACCCCCATTTCAACCAGTGGTCTCTCCAGCACAGGGGATTGTCTCCCTGAAGTCTTGTCTGTGTGGGCTCTGCTCCTTCCTTCCTGCAACCTTCCCTCTCCACTTTCCCACTGAGAGGTGGTCACCTCCTCATCCCATGGGAATGAGTGATCCTTGGGTGTTTTTCTTTGGCCTTCAGTCTGAAGAATCTGAAGCTGAATCCAAAGAAGTGAGGTGCTAGATTGTTGTTTTGGGGCCCAAGTGTTCCAGGTGCAATGCAGATCCAGCGAAGTCACAAAAGGTCACACCAACGAAGCTGAGAAGATGCAAGCTTTATCACTGGTGGACATGGGAACCTTGCCACCTAGCATGGGTGAGTCCTAAATCTTTTCCTGAAATCCGACTGGAAAGGTCTGTTCATTGAATAAAACCTTCTTATAAGAACAGCGGGGAAGGAGATGGCGTGGATTTGCCCTTGAGACAGTTGATGTGATGTCGGTCTGAAAGAGACAAAGCAATTTTACTGACATTTGCTCTTCCTTCCCACATCTTGCAGGAGTCAGACAGCTGTGACTGGAGCTGTAGGATATTAAAGGACTTGGCAAAGTTATCACAGATTGTAACATATTTATCAGGAGCTTGAGCTTCTCTGAAAATCCTGACTGCACCAACCGTATCTGTTACTTGATTAAAAATACTCATAATAATACTCCTGCAGCTTTTTCAAGGAGCTGAGTGCTGAGCTGTTCTGTGGGAGCTCTCCTTGACGGACATATTTCACAATGCTGTGTGTGATAGATATAAATGCCATTGTTACATCAAACACTAGTTTCACTTTTGATAAGGTGGGCAGAATGGTACCATGCTGCCATGAAGATGTTACAAAGTCCAGACTGGCTGGTTTGCTATCTCTGGTAGCCACAGACTCCACGTCAGCGCTCAAACTGTGCCTTGTTTGGAACAGTCCCTATTTGTGCCAGATGGTATTGCCCCACGGTCACTGGCCAGTGGTGCTGAAAGGCTACAATATCATTACCTAAACAGGGATGCATTTATAATTTCTTGCTCATTCCAGCCCCTGGGGAATGAGTGAATTGGGTTTCTTACTGCACTTCCTATACTTAGTGGGAAAAAGGAGGCTGCCACCACAGAGCAGAGCGGGTCAGATCACCATCCTAAAGAGAAGGAGGTGCCAGCAGAGGTCATTGCCTCCCGACCCTGGCCATGGGTAGGTCAGGTATTTCTCATGTGACACCACACTTTTTGGCTGATGTTCCTCCTCCAGCAATGGCTTCACAGAGGTGGAGAGGGAGGGTCTGGGCAACCCTCCAAGGGGGGAAAACAAATACACCAACACCCTCAATGCCTTTGTTGCCCGTATTTGGGGTGGGAAGGGGTTGATGATGCAGTGTACAAGAGGGATGTAGGATCAAGGCAGGAGCAAGCACAAGGAGGACAGGGGGGAAAAGGTGACACTGAGAAGCTAAAGGAGACGGGAGGAACCAGGACTTCAGCTTCAGGAGATAGAGTGTGAGGAAAAGGATTTGCTGGAAGCTACACGGCACCTGGTGGAAGGGAAAGAGCCACAGAGTTAGCCCAGGAACAAAAGGCACTCTCCTCTTCTCAGCTTAGTGTCTTTTTTGGACTGAGTCCAAACCTGAGCTCTTGGCAGCTCAAACCCACCCACACAGCGTTAGCTAAGCTTGTGTAAAGCTAGATCCAAACTCCCCAGTGCTGGAGATCAGATGGCTTGTGCAGACAGCTAAATATAGTGGTGATGAGTGTCCAACTTCAGGGCACCTTGTTGCAGAGCTCACACTGTGGACGCCAACCACAGCATCTCTGCTCACACTCTCCCTCAAAGGGCATCTTGGCCTGGCTTGCATGGCATCCCTCAGATGTTCTGGAAGCATGAGAGGCCATGGTGAGGAAAATGGGAAGGGGTAGGAACAGGAGGAGATATATATTGGGTGAAGGAGAATTGTGCTGATGTCCCAGGCTGACAACCTGCTCCCACCTGATCCAGCCAGTTCTGGAAAGTGTGTGGTCACCCTTTCCGAGTGTCCTCAGGCAAGCTGAGCTCTTGAGAGGGTGGTGGCAGGCACTCAATGCTCCCAGGAGGCTGGACAGCTGGAGGCCGGAGCCCTGGCCCCTGCTCCTGTCTTGGCTGCTCACCTGGGGGGGGCACTTCCCACCTCCTCTCCTGGCACTCAGGAAGGGGGAATTTATGATCCTGACCTTCTCCCTGCTGTCAGATCAGCTGATGAAAAAGTACTATCTAGGAATTGATTAGGGACTGGTCCAAATCACTGCTATAAATCTAAATGCCCCCAATCAGAAATTCCAATATAAAGCTGAATTTTAACATCGACCCTATCTATAACAGGTCAAATCTGGATTCTCACTTTCCTCTAGAAGAGTTTAGTTAAACTTTTCTGAGTCTAGTTCCGAAATACATTAATAGCAGCAACTGAATGTGATCTCCAGCACTTTTAGACTTAATCAAGAATAAATGGACATTTTCAAATAGATTCAGGAGGTCTGGCCATAAATCGTCTGTATGATAAAAAGCAAATATAAATTTTCAAAAAAATTTAACCTTGCATGGTGTATAAAGAGAATACATAATATTCTTGAGCATAAATACATCTCAAATCAAGCCCATTGTGTATACACAGAATACATAATGGGTTTGCTTGAGACATTTACCTCGAGCTGAGGCTAAACTGCGGGTCTTTTTATGACCAGTACAGTTCTTTGCAGCTTCCTCCATGCTTGTGTGTATATCATTTTGCAGGCCCACTACAGACAGTCCTCGAGTATACGTAGATGTGCAAAGGGTACATAACACCTGTCTTACATGACAGCCTCTGGAGTCAGCTGTGGAAGTGGCTCACGCAGCTGGACGGGACAGAGCCTGTGGGCAGAAGGCTGAAATGAAGAGGCACACAAGCCAGCTGGAAGAAATGGAAAGGAAAGACAGGGCATAGGCTGGAGTTCCAATCACCTTTATCTGACAGCTTCGGATAGGGATGAGAGACAGCAGCAGGAACCACACCGACCTGATGGATCTCAAGCACTCCAGGTCTGGTCACAAGAAGGGGAAAGATGCTGTGACTGCAGGACACAGATAAAGTCACTGCCCTGCCTTTGCACCTGACAGCATGCCCCTGGCACAGCACAGTGCTGAACCATGCGCTTCAAGCCAGCACCTCCGCTGGCTGGGCAACAGGCTCCAGGGCTTATTGCCCTGACACGCTGATCAGAAGTGCTGATCCAGTCTGAGGGAAATAAGCTGTCCTGGAACTGACAGCACTAATCGCCTGGGTTATCATTCACCTGCACAGTGAGATGGTTCATTATGAGATGGCCTGGGCCAGGGGCTGCAGGGAGCAGCAGTGGAGCTGGCCTGAGGAGGCAGAGATCAGGCTCCTGGTGTGTGCACATGCTCATGCACACAGACACCTTCTGCACATGCTGTCTCCTGGCCTGGTGTGTGTCATATCTGCAGGTCAAGAGTTCAAGTCAGATAATCAGACTGTTATTATTCTGTTTGAGTTAGTGTAGGGTTCACTGGCTGTGCCCACGTGGCAGTGCTCTGATACCAGGATGAACAAGTGGCTAATTGTACATCTGGATGAGAAGTGGTGGCACACCATCCCCTCTATGTCTTGCTTGAAGCAAAACATGAGCAGCTGGGAGGGAAGGGGCGGAAATTGGTTCCAGCACCCCCTCCTGCCAGGACCCTTGGAGGTCTGGAACTGTTGGTCACACCACAGGACCCACCTGCCTACGTGGGGACAAGGCCATAGAGGGTGTGTGAGTTTTCTAAGGGCATCCTCACTCACCAGGAATGCCAGTGACAAATCTTTCCTAAAAGACAAGAGAGGCTGATTCCTCAGTGCCGGCCTCTTGAAGTCTGCTGCTTCTTTAATGTTAGCAAAATCCATCTCACCTCTATACCAACACCCTGTAAATATAACTGCAATTCACAGGAAGACAATGTGTGCTGGAACAGCCATGCTGCACACAGAACACCTACTTCAAGAATTATATTTATTCGCTGGTTCCGGTCACAGGCCAGAGAGCAGGTTTATGAAAGGTTAATGCCCCCTTATATGGCTGCTGTCAGTTCTTGCTTACTGCAGAAGCTGCATTTTAGTCTTCCTCCCTCCACTCCCACCTTTCCTTCAATCCCAGAAATGCAGCTCCAGAAACATGAGGGGGAAGGAGCAAGGAAATGATGCCAGTGTCCCCAGCTGATCCAGGCAGTACAAGTGCAGGAACACCAGCGGCATTAGAAGTGCCTGGGACTGCTCTCACTGAGCTGTGGCTCCTGGCTCATGGTTTGGCCAGGTTTACTCCTCCAACCAGTCCCAGCAGTGGCAGTCCTCATCTGAAGTCCAAGTGTAGATTCCAGATCCAGTTTTGTCCTCTGATAGAGCAGCCCTGGGCTCCTTCAGTGACACAGGTTGTTCTCCCCAGGTTTTGAGGGATGTCCACATGGAGCCCCTCCAGCCACTGACATGCTCAGGTGGATATGGAGCCATCCTGGTGACTTCAGACCTTGTTCCTTGGGACCACACTTGTGTACATGTAGGGCTACATGGCGAGGGAATAAACAAACTTCTCCCCTTAACCCTTACTTTCCTCACTTGTCTCTCCCAGGTGACATTAATAGAATTTGACATTGTGGCATGACCTGTTAGTCATCCTGCCAGACTGGTAATTCGGTCAAATGACAAACTTTCCATCATTTGAACAAATTGCTGTTTCACTAGGGCATTTGATCAAATGATTAAAACTAAAAGGCATTTGGCCACATGACTGAAGATGTGATCATGGCTCTGGACAGGTGCCGGAGCAGATTTTTATAAAACAATCATACTGGAATATAATTCTTCATGCACCGGAGCTTCAATATGAACATGTCCTGCCTGCTGCTGCTGTTATGAAGGAATGTGGGTTTCCCTGCCTTCTCCCTCCTTGTGACCTCCCTCATGTTCAGTTTGCCTGGCTCTGACCCCAAAGGCACAGGAGCCTTCCAAGCCCTCTGACCATGGGAGATGGGCTGGGGAAAGGGTGGTCAGTGGCGAGGAGGGATGATGAGGGTGGGAAGATGGAGGAGGGAGTGGCCATGGCATGGTACCACTGGGAGTGATCACCTGGCCACCCCACATGGCCTCACCGTACTCTGTGATTCTGCGACTGTATTATGGGTCCTTGGAGGGGAGGACATCACAACAACCCAAAGGAAGGGCTGGGGTCCTGCTGCTCTGCGTGGGGAGCAAGCATAGAAGGAGCTGAAACGTGGCTCTCCCTCTCGTGTGCAGTGGAGAGTCTTTGGGGAAACAGAGATTCAGAGATGTGTCTAGGGTTCGATCTCTCCCCCAGAAATCCTCCCAGGCACCTTGTCCATTTGCAGCCTCTCCCAATTATTTACGACAGCAAGATAAACACTTTCCAGGCAGAGAGGGGACCACAATCTCTCTTCTGTGGAGCTGACAAGCTATGACTGGAGAGAGACAATGTCTGCAGTGAAGAGCTTCCTGTAGCTACAGAGAGGTCAACAGGATACTTATGAAAAATGAGATTCAATTCACTGATTTAATGTAGTTAAAGCAGGGAGCACAGAATACACAAGTGAAGAGAGGACTAAAGCTTTTAAGCAGCAACCACTGTGATGCATTTAGACAGGAGTCCCAAATCACTATACTTGATGTTTTTGCCAAAAGGTAAAACCCCTCCCAAAACCCTAGAAAACAAGAAAACAAAATAAAAGAGACTATTTCCTGACCAGACTCATTGCCCAACCACTGTTCAGATTTTCCTGCACATTCACAAGAAATGTGACCTTTGTATGCTGTTGCTGGGGGTAGGCCGGGCCCTCAGAGGGATGGGAAAGTGTGTAATTGCTGGATGAAAGCAAAAAGGAAGCAGCTCAGCCAGCAGAAACCCTGGCGGTGTTTCCAGTGCTTACTGCGTTTGGAAGACCCAGCAAAACCACGCCTCTCCTCCTATGGCTTCTGAAGGCAGTTTTTAGCCTTCTCTTTTAACATAAGAACACAAAAAATGCCTCACTGGGTCGGATGGGCAGCCTGTCATGCCCAGTGCTCTGTCTTAACCACTTTAAGGAGAGAATGTGAGGCTAAACACCCTCTGTGACTCCATTCCCTCCACCCATCCCGCAACACCCGCACCTGTGGATGTGTTAAGGGTGATGAAGAGCACGTCTGTTCCTTTCCTTTAATATCTGTTTACAGACCTGCCACCCATGACCATGTCTAATCCTTTGCAAGAAAAGGAAAGGAGACACCTCAGCCCCAAACCCCCTTATTTTATATTATGTCCAGTAAGCTGTATTCCAAAACAGCCATTCCAAACATTCAGACAGGGGTGACAAGGTCAGATAGTGCTCCAGGCTGAGGGCTGCCTTCGCTTGGTGTCTACAGTGCACAACCTAACAGGATCCCTGTCATGATCAGGAGCTCTCAGGAGAGTGGAGACACAAAGACAACTGCATTCCTCTCCACCTCTGTGTGTACTTTTGTCTGCCCCTTTTGGGGAAAGCCTTTTCTTCTTTTTTTTTTTGTTTTGTTTTGTTTTGTTTTAGTCCTTTCTTTGCAGACTTATATGACAAGAGGCTTTTAACTGAATGTTTGAAAGTTTCTATTTGTCCGGGGGACTGTGAGATTTTCATTCAGGTAAATGAGTGAAATTTTCAGCCACTGGGCTGACTAGAGTGTTTGGGGAGAAGGAAAGCCTTATCTGCTGGAACAATTTGATGAATTTACCATCAGAATGACTAAGATGTAGATCCATGCGTATGGGAACTCCTTTCTGCCTAATAAATAATGCTGTCTCGCCCTACCAGGGCAGCGGGGGTACTCATTAATTACCAACTCTGCATAGCCTGGAAATCAGAAGATGTTACTCAAATACTAACTGTTCTTATCTTGTAAAGCAAAAGGCTGTGTTTGGTTTGAAGTTGGTGTGTTTTTTTGGTGAAGGCACAACCAGGAGTTTGTCCTGTGGTGAAGCTATTCGCACAGCTACTTGAGGCAAGTATAAATCACGTGGACTGTGCTTGGTACAGGAGAAATCTACTCTATGCAAAATTAATGTTGGGCTGGCCCAGCAGAAGCAGCGCACGCAGCAAAGGTGAAGTGCACAGTCTTAGGGGGAAGCTGTGTGCCTGCCCACCTGGTAAATTTATGTCTTTCACCTCTAGAACTTCAATTCATGCACAGTGTGAGGTTGTAAGTGAAATGAATTTATTGATGCCAGTTCATTCCCTAATGGGTAACAGTTCATGTCACAAAATCAGCACAGATAATTTGTCATGATTGGAAGTCTCTTATAAAGAGAGGCTCCAGCGTGCAGGGGTATGGAGGAATTAGTTGCTGGCCCCTGGGAGAGATGGCAGAGCTTGATAGAGAAGCCCACGCTCCAGCAGAGGAAACAGAGGTAATAACTAATCCTCCCTCCCAACCCCGCACCCCCTTGTGAACTGCGTCAGAGAAAGCTCCTGTGCTGCGAGTTCAACAGTAATAAAAACCAGGCCTCCCTCATATTATACCTCATCTTAGGATGGGAATGAGATGCAGTGGTTATGTTAGATCAACACTAAAGTCAGTGGAAAAACAACACCAGCAGAGCAAATAAGAGGCAACAGACTGTGTTTGCAGCTGTGCCAAGAAGGAAAGGTCACCTAATGACCCCTAAGGGTTTACTGCAGGGGAGATCCTGCTGACATCTCTGGTGGGTCTTGACACTGTTCCAGGCAGGAGTCTCTGTTTCCCAGCTTAGCCTCGGGAAACTGGTCTTTCACTCCCCTCTTTGGCCTCCCTTTCCATCCCTTGGGACTAAGCAGCCAGGAGATGCTGACGCATACTGCAGACTCTTGAAGAGGGAAATGCCTCAGAGCTGCCTCCGAGTACTTCCCCTCAACTAAAATCCTCAAAATCCACCAACTGATCTGTATCAAATAGCCTGGGAAGTGCCTACGAGCAGCATTTTGCATCACTGCCTGCAAAAAGCTCCTTGTTCTGTCTAGGACACAATGGTCACACGAGTGTCACCTTGCCCACGCAATGTCGGGCTGGAGGTGGGGCTGCCAGGATAAGCAAGGCAGCAGGAGGACAATTACATCCCTTAAGGTCCTTGGAGAGCTTGAGCCGGGACAGCCCAGATCTCACCATGGGCTCTCTTGTTCCTCTTCCCAACCTGTGCAGAGCCCTGTGGTTGTGACCATGTGTGCCCTAGAGCCAGGGTGGCCAGGGTGATTCTTCATGACACTGCCTGGCAGAGGCAGGGCAGGGATCTGTGACATCAGGATGTTGTTTGTTGTCCCACTGACTGTTCAATTCCTATCAAGTGAGTGACCTTTTGAAGCAAAGTCATTTTGGTAAAGCTGCAGTAAAAAAAAAAAGAAAAAAGAAAGAAAGGATCATTAGGTACCTGATCAGCTGATTTTCTGAAAAGTTAGAAGCTGCTGGGAAAGAAACAGTGAAATGCACATTGCACCCACTGCCACCTTACGTCTTTGACTCCAGTGCTCTGCTCGACGCAAGGAGGAGAAGCATTACAGTGGGAAAAAAATCCCCGTAAGATGCCCAGTCTTCTATTACCAAAAGTTATTCATAGAAGAGATAACTAGAAACTGCTCTTCCTGTGCCCTGGGAAATCCTGAACTCAAAAACGAAGGAAACAAGAAAATAAAAAAGCCTAGCCAAGGAGACAAGCCTCAACCAAATTTGATTCCAAAAGAGAAGGAAAATGTATGAAGATAGAAATCTATGTCTCTACTGCAGGGCTGAAGCAGGAATTCCCTGAGACTTCACAGAGTAGGCTGGCTGTCCACTGCTCTCTCCACGGCTCAAAGGCTGGCCAGGAGGCCCAGAAGCCAGGAAGATCTGGGAAGTCCCTCTGCCAAGGAGCCAGGAGACGGGGGCTTGACAGTCTCCATCCCCAGCTTGCCAGGTGGGCTTCTGGCGGGGGAGGTAGGGAAGCTTTCAAAAATTGCTTGGCAAGGAGGATGTCATTCTGCATCTGCCTGGTTTCTGGGAGGATCTCATCATAACTGACACATTTCCAGTGTGTTTCCACACCAGTGTTTTAAGATTTTGCAATGCCAGAGCAGCATGCCAGAAAATTGCTGACCGGCTGTACTGTGCACTCTGAGAGCCAGCAGCTCTCAGCTGTAGCCCCGTCCATCTGCCCAAGGAGCAGCCAGAGAAACCTGGGGGGAAAACTCACCCACTCTGACAGCAAAGTTCCCACAGCGTTTAGCACTGACTCCTTCAGGTGCGGGCAGCACAGTGCTGGGGATTTTGGGAAGCCAGTCACGGCCTCAGAAGGCTGCACTCCGAGCCACTGTGGGCATGAGTGGCCCATTAGGCTTTACTTTATGCCTGCTCCTCTAGATAGGCCCTGGGCCTGACTGTTGACCCAGGTTCATTTCCAAGCCCTCCCCTATCAATCAGACATGCACATATACTGTTCCAGTAATGAATCAAGCTGCCTTGTTCTTGGCCTCAATCAATCAAGCCTGTGTGCCACACAAACATTCATCTAGGTTGGAAATAGCAGGTAAAAACAGCCCCGAGCACAGCCTGCAAGGAGCAACTCCCCATTGCAGCAGTTCATCAGAGGGCAGAAATTTTTTGGTGTGCACGGGTGTGTCAGAGGCATGAGGCAGCAAATAAAGATGATGAGAAAAGAGATCCAAACTCAAGTATTTTCTAATAAAAATGTGTGAAGAGAAATGTAACGCTCTTGGCATGGAATCTTCAGAAGGCATTTAGAGCCCAAACTCTGTGGAATTCCACCCAGTTACAGAAAATCAGAAACTCATGTTCTGCTTTTAAGCCTGTTTGAGAAAACCAAACTATCAGTTAACCAGGGCATCTTCAAGCCAATAGCTGGAAATGGGCTGCCCGGATAATCTGAGTAACCACAAATTTCTGCTAAGGTTTCTTAAAGATACTGGAAAAAAGAGCCATGCAGCCAGAGCAGAGGCGTTCCCTGGTCCCGGAACGTGTCAGGGTGATGAGCCACCATGTAACCTGACAAAGACTGATCTACAAGATACAGCAGAAAATCCTTATTAGGCACCAGCCTGCTTATCAAGCAACTCAACAAGCTCTCCTGAATCACTGCATGAAAACTTACCAGAAAATGTGTCTTTGCAAACGTCGCTTTTCTCTCCCATCTGTGCTGAGCTGACCATTCAGGATGCAAAAAAAAAAAGCAAGCTGCACTCGGTGCTTGCTTCAGACCCAACCCAACCCATCTTTATCAGCCCCTTCCAGCTGTTCTTGCAGCTGTATCGCCTCACCATCACCTCAATTCGATGTGGCACCAAGGCAAATTAAGGGCTACATTTTTGTAGGCCTTGCTGATGCTCTGTGCTGTGTGTGCTCCAGCTCACTTCTCAGCCTGTTTTTTACACACTAGTGTCTTCAATTACTTTTCCAAATGAAAGGGAGTCATGGTACTTTAATTAAACATTTAATTGAAGGGAGAGAAAGGAAAAAAAAAAGAGGGAGGGAGCTGATGTTTGCCAGCGAGGAAAGGATAACGGTGAGAGATTGCTGCTTCTGAATGAAACCTCACAGTGCTGCTCTCTGCAGCAAGAGGCACCCTGGGCTGGGGCTCATGTATCAAAGTACGGCTCAGCTCCTATTCAATTAATGTCTCTGTTTCAATGGGAAGCTTTTGTAAAGCATTGTTGGAAATGGTTTCTAATTTTCCCTTCAGTTTTTGGCTGGCTTAATTAAACTTACGCCCCCTGAACCGTTGTGTCTCTCCAAAAGCAGACTGGTTATTGACCTAAGGGATTTTTTTTAATCATTTCTATGTTTCCCTGGCCACCTGCAGTGAATTAGTGAATCCACCTTTTTTTTTTTTTTAAAGTTCATGCAATACTGAGGTGATTCTGCTGCCTGCCCCTCCAAGAGCTGGCAGAAATGTGTGTCATCTTTCCTTTTCTGCAGCAGCCTGAGACCTGCAACTCCAGGCTGGAGCTTCCCCAGATAAAGAAGTCGTGCAAGCCCGTGCCTCCACAGCAGAAGCAGGATGTCTTGGCACCCCTTGCCCCTTGCCCAGGGGTAGGACTGACTGTGAGAGCAAACCCACTCACTAGTACTGAAGGTCGTGGGGAGTGGATCCTCATCAACTTAGGGCACAAGTTTGTTTTGTGAGTGAGTGACCTAAAGAGGCCTGGTTTTAAAGAGGACTCATCAGTTTAGGTCTCAAGAGTGAGCAAAGCCCAGTGGATTTGTTAGCGTCTGTGATAGATGGAATCATACAGGGGCCTCTCCCTCACTGGAGAATTTGTAAAGTCTCTCTTCAGTTGCCTGGTCTAAAAAGACTCAGAGACCTAATTATATTTGGGACATCTATGTCTCAAATTCAGTGGAAATCTGCTAATAGGCTCTGAAATTTGGGAAAGGTTGAATGAACTAACATACAATTGCAGAAAGCTTTGGAAAGCAGGCTAAAAATGAGGTTGAAGCCTGGGTCATGTGTCCGTCATTCATGCCACCCCCATGTTATTTACCTGTGGGCCTGAATGGATGAAACACAGGACCCATATTCGTCTGACGTTGTCACCGCAGGCAGTGATTACCTTTGAAATTTAGGCTCTGCCTGCGTGTTAAAGGATGAGAACATTCACAAATGTCAAAATACAAAAGAAGGCTTACACAAAGGAAGCATCCCGCGGCAGAGCATTGCCGCTGCACAGTCATCCTCGTTGTCACTAATAAAGCAGGGGGTGAGGGTAGGCAAAACTGGGCCACTCCAACAGCAGTGACTCAGGGCGGAAAGAATACAAGCCTGAGATCAGAAAACAGAGAGTGAGTCTGATGAGCAGGGTTGCCTACCTTGTCCTCTTCTCCAAATGCTCTGAAAAACAGCAGGACAAAAAGTGTTTCTTGGGGCATAGCTGACTAAAAATTCAGGGAGAAAACATTCTTGTCTGCCCACAAAAGACTAGGAAGGCTTGCTCCTGTCTAGGGCACAAAAACGGTCCCATTCAGAGCTGAAACTTCGTCACAGGCTCTGTAGTGGAAAAGCAGTGGAAGTGCATCAACCTTCCGGATTTCCCACCCCCAGCAGGCACGAGAGCTGCTCACAGCAGGGAGCTAAACACGGTTTCTGCTCCTCATCGTGACTGTGCTGCGGATTAGATGCAGATTAACCCAGCGACCTGCCGTCCGCTCTCATCCATACTTAAGAATATAAGCAAAGGGAAGCTGATGATTAGGGAAAAGAACAGGTGAAGTTCAGCTCAAAGTTCAATGTCGCTGAAAAAAACATGAATACCAATACCAGAGCAGAACGGGTTTTAGTGTTCATAAGCCTATGCAGAGCCCACAACGGCTGGGTCATTCTCCTGAGGGGTCAGACGAGAGCGATAAAGGAGGAGCCCAGCCTAAACTAAGGTTCCCAGCATGGGAATTCCTGTGCTCTGTTTTTGGTTCCATCACCAGCTGCCTCAGGGACAAGCCACGCCACTCCTTCTTGCCATACTTCATTTTAGCCACTTCTGAAGTGAAGATGCTGAAACACCCTCACCACATGGGAATGTTCCCTGCATTGTGTGTGTTTGCTCTGAGTGATTGGGGATTTACATATGCAAAGTGCAGCAGGGAATTAGGAGCAAGCATCAACCAAACTATCTCGCACAACCACGCCTGAGTGTTATGTAGGAGGAGGAGAGGGAGACAGACGTGCTTTCATTAAGACAAATAAATAAAATAATTTCGTATAAACTTCAATAAACTTCATTTCTAGGACTGTTTCTAATAAAATAAAGACAATTCTCTCTGGCTTATAACACCTTAATAATCACTGTAGTTGTGACACAGAATCATTCATGTACTCCTTTTTTAGCTTAGGAAAAGCAGGCCTATTCAAGCAACCCTTAGAATGAAATCCCTTGATACTCGTGTTTTCAAGTAACAGAACTCATACCGGCTTGAGAATTTACTCTTTGCATGCACCTTACCCATACCTGAGGAACACCCAGAGCAGGTGGGGAAAGCATGATGAAGCAAGAGTCCCTGCATGATGCAAGGCAAAGGGGTTGTCTAGCCGGCTGCTGCTTTCCATATGACTGGATTTTATCCAGGCATTGCTGCTGCTGTTATTATTACTGCTATAGAGAGTGTAGGAACCTGGGTGCACCAGAGTCCTGTGTCACTGTGATGGTGCTTCTGTTTGGGAGGGCAGCGGTCAGGTTGCACACCCAGAGCAACCTAGATGTTTATTTTATCTTTCTTTTAGTATAGTTTCAGAATATGGCACACTAAAATACATTCTGTGGACATTGGCACTGAGAGGAGCAAAATGTTTGACAGCTGAGAGATGAGGAGTTTCTCCCTTGGTTTAGGAAGTTGCTCTCTCTGCTGGGAGGTCTCCAGTGTCCAGGCCTGCCTGAGCTCAACCAGCAGCATGGCATCCTGTCCAGTGGCACCTCTCTTCTCTTCACAACTCCCTGTTTTCCCAGACCTGTAGGACCCTGAATCACCTAAGCAGCCTTACCGTGCTTTTGCATTTTGTTGGCTTTGGCCAGAGGGTTTTGAAAGTTATTGCGGGGAGAATCACACACACAGTGTGCTCACATAAGCCTTTAAAAATCCTGCTGCTGCTATGCTTATTACCATGGATAGTCCCCTTAGCTGAAAAATGAGTCATAATTGTAGAAAACAGTGCAGAATTTGAACCTAAGCCATTAATGCTAATGTAATATATGGTGAGAAAATACTATTAACATTTGGATGGATGAGTTACAATACTCTGATTACCACACATTTGCATTCCTTAGCTTCTGTGTGATTACAACCTCAGCTTTGAAGCTGTGCTACCACAAAGACCTCTTTTGCTGTTTCGATTTGTTTGCTTGGTGTGTGCATATTTAGAGCCAGTGCCGGTTCGCTGTATTAATAATATTGATTGCACAATGATTCCTGCCGTGCCCAGCCGAGGCGACAGAGAGGGAGGACAGATGATCCTAAAGGGGTGAATTCCCTCTTAGGAAGGGGAGTTTTGGGGATTTATGGAGCAGTCACCTCGCTGAACTGTGGCTGTTTAATGGCACTTCAAAGGCTCCAGTCCAAGGTAGTTGTCCCGGCTTCCAGGAAGTTCAGCGGTGAGAGAGCAAAGCACCTCTAGAGGGCAATTCTTTCCGTGGATTGCCGCTGCCTCTGGAGCAGGAGGCTCGGGCGTCGGCCCCCTCCAGGTGCCGGAGCTGGCTGGAGCCAAAGAGCCAAACTTTCCCAAGGTGGAGGACTGGCTGCGAGTGCTCAGACTGCACAGGGGATGCTGCATTTCTCTCCAGTCAGTCAGCAAAAATGTCTCCGCCCACTCACCAGTGTTCTCCTCCAGGATTTTCCCTATGAAGAATTTTCTTGTGCCTTTTCTGGTCAGTGTGAGGAGCGGGAGGATTCCCTTGGTGCTGCTGTGCTGCTTTCTCCAAGACACGGGCTGAGAAAGTCATGTTCCCTGGCTCTCTAACTATGAGCAGCTGCAGTGTCAAAAGGCAGCGAGATAGATCTAAGTACCAAAGTAATTGTGGTGTTTCTGGTGCTCTTTGCGTGACAAAAATGTAAGAAGAGATCAGGTGGGCATGTGGTGAGGCCAGAGATTATGCCCAAATGTGAAAGATTTCATAACCAACCTCTGTACTATTGGTAGGACTGCATTCTAGGACCTAGAAAACAGCAAGCTAAGTTATAAACCCTCTGAACAGCTTGAGGACTCCCAACCGCACAACTTTGATGGAAAGTACCATTTCCTACATTCTGCACGTGGCTTACAAATTTTCCCTGTGTTTTCGCAATTACAGCCAGCCTGGAGGGTCAAGTTCTGTTCCATCTTAAATTGAGAAAAACAGGTGCAAGTGGAAGAGTGGCTGACTAAGAACCCCTTGGGCTGTACCCCTGCCTGGAGGACATGGGCAGGGTTAACTCTGATTGCCATAGTGGGGCTGCAAGGTGGAGCCCTGCTCAGCCTTAGTTTTGGAAAGAAATATAAACTGTGTTGGCAGACTGAAAACAAAGTCAGAGTATATCGTGGCTTTGCGGAGAAGGGAGCTTTCTATCCATGCGGAGCAAAGCACGTGTGTGCCAAACCTCACCCAGGGAAAGCTGAAGGCCGTGCCATGATGCTGGTCTGCCCCAGCCTTGGACCTGGCCAGGGGAAAATGCTGACTTTTGGTTAGTATATGGAAGTGTGTGAGGCGAGGAGGGAGGAGACAATTCCGTAACCAGCATCTATATTGCAGTTTTAAATTAATGGCAAGTTGTCTTAATCGTGGGACAGGTGTTCCTTTTTATTCTCATTCCTATAGCAGAATAAATGAATGAAATAAAAAATGAGTGAGAACTTGAGCCTTCGCTTAATGAATATCATGGATCCGTCCTCCTGTAAATTACATTCCAGACACCCAACAGGTAAAGTCTCATATATTACTGGGATACTCACGTGTTTTTTCAAGGCTCTCCTACAGTAAAACTGTGAAAAGTTAGCACACCTTCTGCAGGTTGGAGAGAGTCTGATGGAGGAGGAAGAACAGCAGAGTCATTAGGGAACATCATTAGAGGCTTAAGAGCTAATGATCCAAAGCCCATTGACATTAATGTGACTCTTTTTTTTGGACTTGAGGCACCAGGGCATGTGGATCCTTGCTTGTGATATTTAACATGTCTGGTTTTCACGCACGATTATTTATTTTTGAATGGGAAAGGGTTTTTTCTCCTCTGTAGAGTAAAAAGCAAACAAATAATCCCCTTGTGCTGAACAAATCAAGTCCTAGCGCTGGAGACAAGATTTCTTAGAACTGGTCCCGTCATAAAATCTACTGCTTCATTTTTTTCTTATGTTTATAAAGGCAGTAACCAGTTCTATTAAAATTAGTAGAAATACTCACAGCCATATAATTAAACCTTGCCTGTCTGGCCAGTGGAAGGAAAAGCCAAGGCCAAGGGTGCTTTGACTCTTTAATCATGCTTTTCCTTCTGTCACAATGAAGCCACAAAACACTATTGTTGAGGCCTAGCTGGAAAATCAAAATATTCTCCTTGGGGGACACTGTTTCACCCCTCAGAGGGGAGAGGGTCGAGGAAATGACTGGACTCTCACTGAACAGGGCCATGCAGGGGTTCCTGTGAGGGACTCAGTGCCTTGTAACTCCATGTTAAGATTTACTCTTTGCTTGAAGGAACAGTCCCTGTGCATTCATTTTGACCTGATAATGGCTGTGTAACAATCCGGGATACTGCTTATTTACGTTGCTCCCTGACAGCTTAAAAATTCATTAATGTCTTAGCAATAAATTCTGAGTAGACTTCCCTGAAGAGAAGAAAAACGGGGGACACCAGCTAATGAATTATCAGATAAATACTCTGAAAGGATGGCCTGCACTCCTTTTCCGCCGCGTTCCCATGGCTGAATGGAAAGAGGCTCGGGTTTTATGTTTCATTTTTTATTTCTGTTTTTCTGCAGAATGTGGGAGTAACGTAGGCAACCTCCCCATCTGGCACAGGCAGTCCATATGGCAGCCATACGATCTCCTCCCCTGCATTTCAGAGTCTTCTGAACTGGAAGGGCAGCCCTGTCTGAAACCCAGCATGGGCTACGAGTAACTTCCAATTCCCATCCTGTTCTCCCTCCCTCCTGAGCAACTTATTTAACAGTGTCAATTTACATACGGTGGTTTTACAGTGTGGACTGGGATCCCCCAGGGATTGATTTAAGACTCACAAATCCATTTCAGAGCCTTTGTGCTGAGAAGAGGGTGTGGCAGATTCAATATTCAGCTGTGCTCATCTAAATCCAGAGGTGATTCAGGGGAACAAAACCCTACAGATTTACCTTGGTGCAAGACAGAAAAATAAAGGCACCTGCCTGGACTCACAGCCACTGCACATCAGTGAAAAATACCTTGCACACAAAATTCATAGTACTTTTAGCTAAGGATAGATGACAAGCCTGCCACTATATATGCAAATATTGTAGAATGCAGGAGGAGATCAAACAAAAACCAGATTTTTTTACTGCTAAGTTACCTTTCCCATTTCAAAAAGTGACAAATTTAGGAAAAAATTAAAGCTGGAACAAATTTTGTCCTTGTAATTTCTATGATGAAGTTATGCCAGGTCTTTTCTCAAATAGTTCTTTGCTGTGGATTGCATGCAGGGATGAATGACCCTCACATAAGCCACATTCATTTTTAAATTTACTGAGAGTGAAAGGGAAACCCAGCTCGGAAAACACTGACAATGCAAAACTAAGAATCTGACTGAAGAAAAACAATTTTATTAAAGTTATGGAACACATTTTAGTCTTAGTTACATGGAAATAGTGAAAATGTGTACTGGGAAAGAGCTTTCTCAGGACTTGAAGCATCATCCTGTTTGAGGCTGAGACAGCTGACAGAGAGGAAGAATGAAGAACAGAATTCCTTGCCTCTATCACTTTCTAACAGGCAATTAAATTTATTTAAACCTTGACAATTAATTTTATTTAATCTCTGATTTCTCTTTTCTCTGTAGGAATACGAAACTGTGCCCTGATATTAATAATAAATGAGGGGAGAAAAAAGTTGAAATAATCATGATGAGCACATTCATTTTCATGAATACAATTGTTTCAATTTCAGTTCCAAAATGAAACTGAAAATGAGAGGAAACCCAGATTTCCTCCAGCCATGCTCTCCTATATATCCCTGTGCTGAGAATGCTGTGGATCTTTCATGAGCCATCCATGCAAAGGAAGGTGCTCACAATTTTAAGGAGACACAACTTGAGAAATTTTCTAAGGTACTAATCATGGGAAAAAAAAAAAGAACATTGAAACTTTGGGGCTTCCAACTTCCACTGTGTACAACAGAACCTCTTCAAGGTGCTAAATGGCCCAATAAATATTTGGAGGCTGCCACTGCTGTTGGTAGCATCTACAGCACCTTCCCCTGCTGCTGGCAGTACTGGGGGCAGAAAATGTCACTGACACCCTTTAGGCTAAGTTCCATAGTTTTGCCAGGAATTCTACACACAGGTGAACAAAACCTGTGTCCTGACTCCTCTCCCTCGCTCATTTGAACGCTGGTCTTGTCACACAGTGTTCAAGAAGTGAATCTGGGCAAGGAGGAGACCCCAGCTGCGATGGAGCAGGCAGTGGGTGGGCTGTAGGGAAAGGATGGTCCGCAGGTGTGGGACTGACGGATCACTTCCCTTTCTACCAAGCAGTTACTTACAGCCTGGTGGAGGACAGTGGGCTTTCCAAGGAGGCTGTTCAGTCTTTTATAAGTTAATAAGATATTCATTTCTTCTTTTGGATGTATGGTAAGATAATTTTATATATACGTATGTTTGTGTGTGTGTCTCTGTGTGTGCCTGTTTTAAAGACGATACTCAGAAGCTCACAATGTCAAGGTAAATGTGCACCTCTAACCATGAGACTCTGCTCTGGAGCAGGAAGGCCTGAGGCAGTTTCACATGCAGAAGATCAAATCAGTTTTTCTCCAGCATTGCTTGTACTCGGACACCCAAAATTCTGACGGTGGACTTCCAGTTTTGGTCTTTTCTGCAAAGTTGCAACCTGGAATAATCTTGAAATATCAAACTTTCCAGCAAACCCTTCTACAGTCCTAAGCCAAATATCCAGACTTCAATGGGGCCAGCTGAATACTCTGAGCTCTCTGGGCTTTATGGAAAAGTTTCATTCAGTTCGTGTGACTCACTCTTTCTCCTGTTGGGATAATGGAAAAGATAAACCTACATTTTTATGTCGAGAAACCACAACCACCAAACACACAGAGAACAGAGACGATTAAATAGGGGAATATTTAAATTTCTTTTTTCTAGTTCAGATTAAAAAAAGAACCAACAAATGCTAACAAAATTGCATCTGGAGAATTCTGCCCTTTTCATTCTGCAGACCCATCAGATGCTGCACATATGTTGGACTCTTCGCATGGATTCAAGCCTCCATCTGAGATTAGCCTAGCACTCACAAAAACATGATCCTACTCCCTCTAGAACGGGGCAGCACAGAGTGCTTGGTGTGACCAGCCTGCAGCAGGGAAAGAGGAAGACCAGCTGCTCCAGCAGTTTGAAATTAGTTTACATTAGTTCTTCCATTGCTGCTACGAAATAGCCTGATTTGACAAACACAAAATCTCTGAGTCAGTGGAAAGGCAAAATGAAAAGCCATTTTCCGTAGCTCTGCTGCTTACTTAACGAGGTTATATAACCAGTCATTATTTAGCTCTTAAACTGGCCATTAATGGGTGTTTTGCCTAAAAAAGGGTAAAGAGGTGTGATGAGTCATCCAGTCTTCCTCCAAATCTTTATGACAGTTAAAATTACATAGAAGCCAAGCTGACATCAAAAAAGTATTTCTACTGATGATTGGCCACAGCCAGTTGTGATTCCCCCTCTCTCTTGCAGAAGTTTTTGAGTTACTCAGTTCAGTACTGCTCCTAGTGAGAAGGAAGTGTATGGTTTTGGAAACAAAACTATTTTTTCCCCTCTGAATGTGCTTTTGCTCTGTCTCCTCTGAGTGGACACACATTACTTGTCACTCTTCAAGAGCTTCAGAACATGTTCACAAAACCTCAAAACCAAAAAAAGAAACACCCCAGCCTCACATGAATCTCATTTATCTTGTAAGCTTTTCAGGACAGCTCTTGAGGGTCCCTGTACTGTGCCTAGCGAAACTGTGCCGGACTTCTTTCAACTCTTAAGAAATAAAGTGTGTTTAGTAACAGTTCAACTGAAGCCATCCAAACAAAAATCTCCACCTTATCCATCAATAAAGCACCAGAACAGGATCCAGAAGGCCTTCTCTCTGTCCCCCTCGGCTGTTGATCCAGAAGGAGCACAAATCCTTGGTGTACAACAGTAACGTGTCTCTCAGGCATTCACCACCAAGGTGCCTGCTGCAATCCAAGGGGCTTCTCTTCTCTCACCCCTGTCTTCAAGTGGTCATCTGAGAGAGGCAGGGACAGAAAAAATGCCGAATGCTGTCCATCACCTTATTACAGTAAAATATTGCTGCCCAGACTACATAGCTGGAGGCTTGTCCTTCTGCCCAGACTCCAGCAAGAGAAACTTTATGTCAGTCACAACCCAGCCCGTCATTCACATAAGCTACCAGGAAGCTCAGATCTCTCTCTGTGAGAAGGTTGGGGCTGACTTACACTCTGCTCTTGGGAGGGTCTACCTAAATGCCTTGAATTCAAGACAGTCCACACAGGGAATTTGTCGCACTGTGAATTATGAGTTTTCTGACCTATTTCCCCCCAGGTTTCCAGGGAATGGGACAGTTCTGTGCAATTCTCTGGGATTTGACAGAGCCCTTCACCTACACTGCAGTCTTAAGGACAAGGAGGTTGAAAGCTGAGGTCTCTTAAGCCCCATTCCCTTTCCTCAAAAAGACTTCAAACTATCTTTGGAGGCTTTCTGCTAGCTACATCCCTTCTGTGGCAAAACTGGGAGAGGATGATCTGGCTTCATACACTTTTTAAAAAGCTTGAGAAGTAAGAGCATTAGCTTCTCCACGCTGGCTAAAAAAAGGCTTGCTAAACCCGTTGAAACCAATTGAGGAGCAGAGCAGAGTTAATCCTGGAAAATGCTCACGGTAGCTCAGTGACGCACAGCCATGCAAAGGCAGAATCGTGTTGCAAGCGATCTGTTCAAAGAGGACCAGGAGAAGTTGCAGTTGGATTTTGGGGTGGGGATGCGCCCTCAGTGTCCCCTGAGTGGAAGTGGAAGCTTCTCCCACTGCCTCTTTAACATTTCGCTCTTCTTCATGTAGGATTTTCTCTGTTGGGAATTTCTGACATTTTTCTGTCTGCATTCCGAGTTCAGGCTCATGGAGAATAAGCATGCAGTACAGTCGTAAAAGCTTTCTCCTTTGAAAGGACTCTGTGTTCCAGCCTCTACTTGGAAAAACATTTCAGAATGCATTATCACCGTTCACATTGTGCAGTGGTACAAATAGCAACCGTGTACTCGAAACAGGACCAAGGTCCCCTCGGTCCCAGACGCTGCACCTCCAAGGAATGAGAGGCAATCTCCATTTTCAATGTTACAGTTGAAGCACTGGAAAATGCATTTAAACTTGCAATGGCATTCTGTTGGATTAAACGTATTTGGGCGAAGCATCTACCCTTCATTTAAGGTGTGAGAAGCCATCAGATCTTTTATTACATTAGCTTGCTGAAGCAATAGCACCCTCCATCCAAAACATGGGCTCATGTCAAGGCCCAGATGAAAATAAATGGAGCTTATAAGGAGCCTCAGTTGCATGGAAGGATGGAGTGTGCTGGGTGTAGTTTTAAGAGAGGGCTCTGTGGCTGTACACACACAAATGCATGAGAGAAAGAAAAAGGTACAAATACAGAGAGAGAAAAAGAGGGAAACAGAAAGAAGACCTCAGAGATGGACACAGAACTGCAGATGGTAGGACCCTGAGAAATATCTGAGAGAGTTGAAGCTTAGAGTTTGAAAAGGGCTTGGAAGTTTGGCAAAGAACAGACTGTTGCGTGACTCCTTTGGGAACATGGTTTTTGTGTGGTCCTGCCAAGTTAAAGGAACTGCATCCAGGAAAAAACTGTCTTTGATTCTTTTAACTGAATCACCCCAAAACTTTGCTAGTAGCTTGACTTAAAAAGAAATTAGAAATCTTAGAATAGAAATCTACCACTTTTGCTCATTTTTAACATACTCCTCTTCCAACAATGAGTTCTCAGCAGGCAAATTAAAGTGTCTGCAATGGAAATTATCTTCTGAAAATTACACTGCTCCAATAACAAACAGGAATCTTCCATGTGACATGATGTAGCCTATCAAAACTGTGCCATATAACTCAAATTTCAAATTTCAAATAACTTATCACACCTCTATTTGGTTTTGGTTTCTTTCAATTAGTTTCTGTTGCTTTTCTGTAGAAGTATGACAGACAGTTAAAGCCCGCAAGAATCAAGCAAATATTATCCTCCTTATACAAACATCACTGAAATCCTCTGATGCTGTTTGTTCATTGACATGGTTTCCATGGGGGCCACTCCCTCCAGTCCTTGTTTAATTTTCAAATTTGCCCAGGAACCAAAACTTTCAATTATGCTCTGGCCACATGAGATTCTGCCAAAGCAGCTTAAAGGCAGAATTTCCAGACTCCAATGTGGTAAGACACGAGGTGTCCTCTTTAGGGCGTCTGATACCCATCCCAGCTCTCCACAGGTAATTGGGAGGGTGATGACTCCACAGTTCAGCCAACAGATCTCTTAAGGATCTCAGTTATCTTACAGACAAACTCAGAGGTGTCAAGTACTGCTTCATATGTCACTTTGCCATAAATACAATACCCTAAGTAATCACAAGCTGGCATTAACTCTCCACCAGGCTGATGGCTAAAAATATCTGGAGCTCTGGTGAGTTTTTTGAAAGTGACCCCCCCCTTTTGCTGCTGTTTTCCCTCCGCAGTTTGGACACAAGAGCTGGGAAGGCAGGATAGTCCCGGCTCTTTATGCCTGCAGCATCACAAATAACACAGACCCTGTAACGTGGGTCTAGGGAAAGTCACCTGGGGGTGGATGACACTGTGTTCTCAGCTGGTCAGGCAGCTTCTTTTGCCTCATTTCCAAGGAAAATCACACGGAGAGAAGGAAAAGGCAAAATCTAGCGATGAAATGACTGTCTGATCAATAGCTGTATTTGCTAGTCAGATGAGGTTTAAACACAATGGCTTCCTCTTCTCCTCCTTTCTCTGCTGTAAATCCAAACAAACTTCCCTGCAACCATGGAGTGTTTGCTGAAAAAAAACCCAAAAGCAAACATTCTATCAGAGCGGGAAATCACATCTATTTTTCCCCCAAATTAATGGCCATGTGTCTCCCTTCCCCCTCTGCAACAAAGAGCTGATTTGATAGACATCTTCTAGCCTGTGTCACTCTCCTGTCGTGTTCTTCATATAGCGAGATTTCTTCTACTTCTCCATGCTGTGCCACTCTCTAATATGATGACAAGGCAAAGTGTGGAACTGGGTGAGAAAAAATCCCCAGGCTGTATTCATTAACATGGAGAAAAGATTCAAAATAGCCTTGTTTCTTGAAAGGTTTAAGAGAAAAAAAAAATATAGCTGAGAAACATCAATAGCGACTTATTCTCTTATTTTAAATCAGAGCTGATCCATCCATCAAGACCAGCTAAGATGAAAACTTCAACTGTCCACAGGACTACAGTTCACAGACTCTTTTTGCTGCCATCCTTGTCCCTGAGTTAAAGGGCTCATTTTCCTGAGAGAGACAAAGTGGAAATTTCCCCTAGGAAGCACAGAGGGTTTCCTCTACTTCGCAAAGGAAGAAATATTCATGAGCAGCATTTGCAGGGCTGATACTGTGAAAGTGGCACACAAGAGTGGTTTTTTCCCTCACCTGTGTTGTGTGATGCCACTCGGGACTGGAGAGCTCGGATATAGCCCTGCCCCTTCCCAAGGAGCTCCCCAGCCATGGCTGGCCTGTACTTTGAGGTGTAGGCAGGGTTGGGCTGTGCCCTCCTGCCCAGGAAGGCATCCCCTAGACCCCAGCCCTAGCCACACTCTTTGCTGAGGCTCCTGGCCTCTGTGGTGAGAGACTTTTCATTGACCATGAGAGGCTTGGAACGGCACAGATTCTGCTGGTGCAGGCAGTCAGAGGCTTTTGTTAATTACTCTTACATACTCCCTTGGAAAAGCTGCAGCATGCTGACAAGGTACCTCCTGGATTCCCAGGCTAGCCAGAGGCTAGCCAGAACACACAAGCCCAGGAACATGACCAGCATGCCTAACACGAATGAATTCACTCCAGACTCTGCATATTAATTAGAAGCTACTTGCTAGTAAAGTAATAACTTTACTAGAAATAGGGCTGGTAGCAGCCCTCTCACTGGATCAATCAGCCATCACCTAGGCACCGAAATAAGCAAGCAGATCTTCATAAGCACACTTTGCAAATTGGCAACGAGTTTTTTTGCAAATATGACCCCAATTTAATCATCTAAATGGGAGGAAGCTCCTTTGGGGATTCTGGTTTTTCAAAGAAGACAATAATCAATGGTCACCACCAACTTGAACTGGCCTGAGTTTACTAAAAATTAAGATACATGCGCAGCTGATCCATTCCATGTCTGTCTGTCTCTCCTTATCACTGTCATTACACGAATAGCACAGAATATGCACCAGGACAAGATCTTAATGCACTTGTTACAACATAACACTTCATCATTGTCAGGCAGATAACCAAAAGCCCAATGCTGAGGATACAGTGCACTTTTAAAAGGGCATAAACAATTTAGCACAAATGAAAAATAAATTTGTCCCGTCTAATAAAGACCTCATAAATACACTGATGTATTACAATAAGATGTGTGGTGGTGGGGGGATGATGTCATTCTAACACAGGCTTTTTCATCAGTTTTGTTTTCCCACTTCAAGCAAATAAGGGGAGGGGAAATATGTCAGGTTACAAATGAGAATGAGAATCAAAGTTCTTAGCAGTAAATCCTCTCTTTCAAAATCAAGAAATCGCCTCTTTAATGCTAAAGAAGATGTTGAGCATCCTTGGAGATGCTCATAAAAACATATCAAGGATTAGAATCTACTCACTGTGCCTCCAAATTTGTGCATTTTAAACACAGACATACATACTTGCACACAGATAACCCTTTGTGTGTCTGTGAGGTCTGAGGCTGCTTCCCACAGGGAAGAGCAGTACAGTCTATCAGCCTATTAATAGTTTCCTGTCCTATATGAGTTTTTGCAAGGTAGGGAATCACTGTCCTCCACAAACAAGTTGCCAAGGCAGTAACTGCTGGGGTCATTTCTTTTTCCTCTTGTTCCAGAAGGACAATGGGGAAAAGTGGAAGACTGTCCACTTTGGTAACAGGTATCAACACCATCAAACAACAGAATCACTGCAAGGGGTTGTAAGTAGATTTTTTTGAAAGTTAAAATGGGTCTGCATGAAAGAAACCGGGAGAGACTTGTCCTGGAGAATGTCAGCTCCATTTCTTGAGTGGTTCTCAGCCCAGCACATCACTGATCCCTCACCTCCACGCAGAGTTTTGTCTCTCTATCCAACAAACCATTATAGTTTACATGGAAGAGTTTTGCTAGGCTCTGCCCTCCAAATCCGAGTCCTTCCTCCATATGAAACAGATGACAATGATTTTATATTTTGGTCTACATTTGCTCACACCACCAAGCCCTTCCTGCCAGAAGCTCTGCAGTCAACCCTCCTTTACAGCAGAAACAAAAACTCCCTCAACAGACGGGAAACCCTCAGGTTTTAATGATCACGTCATCTACTCCAGTTTCCAAGAGAGCGGTGTTTTCAAATGGAGATAAACATTTTTGTGTGGCAAAGCTTTGCAGAGAGCTATTGTATGCAGAGGTAGGTACCTCCCAGTGCCAGAGCAAAAATTAGGTAGTTTACATGCAAGGTCTCCCTGGAGCAATGAAAGTGCAGATAAAAGGTGAGAAAGGTTTATTTATTTAAGTTTATTGCATAACATTAAGTATGCATTTCTAGACTTTGACCAAGGTCAGTGTTAGGAGGAACAAGTCTTTCTTTTAAAATTTACCAAATATTCCCTTTTCTTTCAGTTTAACTTGACAGTTGATTCAAATCTTGATCCAAAGACAATGACTATGCTTGCTAGAGAAGCTTAAGTTAAAGGCTTTTTGTTTATGTACGCCTATTGACTATGCCTTGCCTTCCCACACATGACTTTTGCTGCATCTTGACCTATGTGCAGCTGTAAACCTTGTGTGTCAAAGGTATCCTGTGCCCTTTTGTGGTGGCGATGAGTAAGGAAGTGCTCAAACCATGAAATAATTTTGCTCCTTCATTGCATTTCTCTTCTGTTTGGCATGACAGATTTTTGTCTCCTTACCTCACATTTGTTCCACTTACTCGGCCGTAGAAAACGAAAAATAAAGTATCATAGCATTTGGTAAGAACATGTGAAAGGAGACTTTACCAGAATTAGCACATTATCCATAGAAACACACAATCCTCGAGTATGATTTCTTAATGGAGCAGACCCAGTGGTGTAGTGGTTCTGAGGAAATTAACCAATTTTGTAGCTATTGATGAGAAGAGAGACAAAAAGAGAGAGTGAGAAAGAGAGAGAGTTCCTTTCCAGTGGGAAATATGAAACAAATTATTTTTTCCCCTAAGACCACACAGAGATAATAACACCGTTTCATGAGGAGTAGTTTGGAATAAAAATATGTTGTGAATCAAAAGCCTTCCACCTCAAACCAACTCAGAAGTCTGAATCTCACAAGCAAATTTTTCTTTAGAGACTTATGGTCCAGAAAAAAAATCCAGGATTTAAAATGGTCAGAAAGCAGTGCTAATCCTGTAATTTCTGAACAAAATTCCTTTTGCTTGTACCAACATCATTGGATTTGCTTGTTTAGGATGCCTCCTAGGCAGCAAATGGTGTGCTTTAAGAAATTTCAGTTTCTACCAGGTCTAAAAGTTAGCCCACTTTGAGTCCTGGAATTAGCTACAGTCAGCAGGAGCCACCTTCAAATCAAAGGAAGCAATTTGATCCTTAGCACCCGAGGAAAGGAAAAACGGAACCTTTCTAATGAAAGGGAAAGAGCCCAGCATCTCATTCCTCATTTTTGAGCAAAACGAACAAACTTCTATTAGAAAGGATGGGCTTTCATCAAATGAGTGAACCAGGAAAAAGGAGGAAATCTAGGAGGTTACATGTGCTGTATTTTAAGCTGAGAAATACAACGACAAATGACCACCACCACCTAATTAATTTCTCCCTTGAATATTGTTTAACATACCTGTTTTTCAGAAATGAAAGAAATCAGAGAATTTGTGTGTGATGAGATTGTTGACGGACTTTACTGGAGAAAGCACTAGGTGGAACCTAAAGTGACCTCTAATGAATAATGTTAGAATCTGAACTTATCTTTACAAATTTACAGGTGAACTGTACAGGATAAACTTCTTTAGAGAAGCCCAGCAAGCAGACAGCCCAGACGCACTGCACCTCTCAGGGTGGCTAGTTCAAATTAAATCATAAGCTGAGAAGGAATAATCCTGGCAGGTTCAGAAAACCAGTTTTTAATTTGGTCTGCTAGCAAAATTCTGAATGTATTTACTCTGGATTCCATTTCTCAACCCATATTAAAGCTCCATAGCATAATCAATTATGTGCTTATTGCAAAGTACAGTACGATTCAATCTCTAGGAGTGCCTCAGGGTATGTCTTAGAAGGACGTTAAAACCAACAGTAATAGGGCTACAGCTTCTAAGGCTAATTTTCACAGTTACAAATTTTATAAATAAATAGAAGGAATGTCAACTCTCAGTCACTCAGCTTGAGGTCTCTCATGCTGGTAGCTCCTCTCTTCTCAGATACTCTCCCTTTCCTCAGATATACTCCTTTTTCTGTTCTGAGGCCCCTGGGACTTGTTCAAAGCACTTCCATTCCTACCTTTCACATCACTAAATGGAGCAAAGAACTAAGGCAACAAGGAATATGCAGCAAGTACAGGAGAGGATGGTGCCCTCCCTAATGTTGCGTCTCAAGGAACAATCATACCACCCGGAAGCGTGACTTTGTGAGATCTCAAAGCAAGCAGCACGAGGCACTGCCAGATGGAGAAGAGGCTGCCTTGGAAAATTCAAGAGCTATGGGTATTGACATTGGTTGTTTTGCAGTAGCTTCTCTTGAGCAGGCAAAATGACACAATGAAAAAGACTCCCAAACTCAGTGACTGTCTTCCCAGAGTTCCTGAGAGTGTTTATTTCATATCATGCAAAAGAAAAACACAAGGAGCATTCTTCCACTCTAGCTGCCATTTCACACTGGACACCACCCAGGTCTCCTGCTAAGCCTCACTAGACTCAGATAAATTGCTGTGTCCCACCAATGTACAGCCAGGAGAAACCTTCAGCATATTAACCTGGTTTTGTCTTCAACCCTGACAGTGATGGCGAAGGGCTTGAGAAGGAACGAACAGATTCTCTGTGGCAGCATCTGGTTGTGCAGATAACACCAACAGCAGATATTCAGCTTTTATCACAGTTGGGCTCTCTTTGAGCATCAAGGACTGGTAGGAAGAGATGGGATTCATCTGATCAAGTGGGACAAAGAAGCTTTGTCAACAGGCTCACCTGCCTGGTGAAGAGTGTTTTATCATAGGACTGGCATGGGAGAGAGATGGTTACTTGCAAGTGAGTGAGGAAGTGCTGGAACAAGATGGCAAGGAAGGGTAATGTGGAAAAGCAAGAAATTCCATGTAAACATAATAAAAAAATATTTTAGTGTTAGAGTGTTTGAACATGCAGCAGGGCTATCCAGAGTATGTGGTGTCTCCATGTCTGGGGATATTTCATACCTGACTGGACATTGCCTGAGCAGTCTGCTGGAAGTGACCTGCTCTGACCAAGCGGGTAGGACTAGCCAAGCTCTAGAGGTGCCTTCCTGATTCAACCTTTCTTTGATTCTGCCTTTCCTCTCCCTCCACTCCCTCTTCCATCCCTTTCAAAGATACTTTCTCACAGTTTCTGCACCAGTGCAGCTTTCCTCAGACATGCAAACACAGAAAAAGGTGTCTGGCACTGCTACTTGATGGTGTGGTTCAAATCCCAACAGCATTTTGTCTGTTACCATTTCCAGTGTTCTTGTCTTGGAGGAGATCACACCGGAAGCAATAAGACTAGAGGCAGAGAGGAAAATATACCTCGTTATTTCAGAATCCTCCATTAAAATGTAATCTGTTGTACATTGTTATAATCTTTGACAACAAATGTTGGCCTTAAAGGATAAAATTGAAAACCGTGGGGAAATAACACGCAGTGGAAATGGCCAATAAAAGCATATCAATATCCACAGAGCCTTCAAGATCTAATATGATCTAATAAACAGAAGATCAACCTGGAATCTGAAACTGGATAAATCCTTGCCTCTGCTGCTCCCTTGGTTATTGAATGTCACACAGGTCACTTGACCATTCTTCCCATAATATCACTTAAGCACCTAGTCCTACTTGTTCCTACACCCGGCTGTGAAATAGGGTTTAGAACAATTAACTTCCCACACTCCTTATTTGATGCCAGAATTAATTAGTTCCTTTGTGTACGAAGAATTCTAATGCTGCTTTTGCCATCAGAGTATTCCTTGTAGACAGTAACTACATTTTACAGAGATATTAATACTGTTTCTGTGCAGTTGCACAATGGATGTGTTGTCACCTACAAACAGCACCATGGTTTGCATCGGATGTTTACATAGAAGAAGAACGATCCCTTTGGGGGCCATCCCTCACCAAGAAACCCTTGGTGAAAACGTGTTTGCTGCCAGATTCTTAAGGGAATTCCATCCAGGTTTATAGTCACTCGTTTCTCTCCCTGACCAAGTTCAGCAGAACCTGTGGCTCTGCACTTTGAGACATCCAAAAAAAGATGTACACCTTCCTCCTGTTGGTACACAACAGTCGTGCACGGCAAAATAGAAAACTTTTCTATGGAAATTGTACAGCCTGTTTATGTCAGATTTTGGAAATGAAAGAAAGATCATTTTTTGGTTTCCCTTTCTTTAGATATGAAAGTCGTCAGAGAGCATTCTAGATGTTTCATAGCTTACGAATGTAGCACTATGTTACAAAGGATTGTGGGGTTGCAAGTCAGTTAGCGCCAAGGCTGATGCAGGAGTTTTTTAAGGGGGTTTCCAGTGTATTCACTCATTGGATAGCCCTTTTGCCTTTAGTTTTAGCAGATTCCCACAGACTGGGAGTTGCTCAGATAGAAAACGGGTGATACATCCGCATTCAAGCAAGTCCAGCTCCCTGGCAGTTCTGGTATGCCAGCAACTGCAGGAAGAGAACCCAGTTGCTTTTTCCTTGGCGTAAATCCCCCTGAAATGCCAATGGGAACATTTTGCAGGGAAGGATGCAGAACAAAGCAAGTTTTCTTCATACCATCAACGCTGTTCTCGGGTCTGGACTCTGTAGTTTTACCTGTGTTGCAGAAGATTGTGTAATTTTTCCAGGAGCTCATTGTTACCCAGAATAATTCACTTCCAAAACCTGTAACTGCTCTGCTGGG
This sequence comes from Rhagologus leucostigma, assembly GCA_013397725.1. Taxonomy (NCBI): domain Eukaryota; kingdom Metazoa; phylum Chordata; class Aves; order Passeriformes; genus Rhagologus; species Rhagologus leucostigma. The sequence goes on from VZTD01000353.1 coordinate 275,650, forward strand.
CTGACGGGACTGTGAGGCACACAGATACAAAATCCAAGTTTCCAAGGACCACAGACAGGATAAATTGTACATACATGTACGGGCCCTGCTGAGAGTGAGGTGCAGCACAGGACAGCGTGGTGGTCTCTTGGGTATTTCACATGTCTGTCGTGTGGAGTGCTGTAAAACTGAACAATATAGACCTTTTAATTAGAGGTGGAGACAGATACCTCATGCATCCATGCCAGAAATACCCAACCTGCCTGTTTCAAATAGCTTTTCATCCATGGCCGAGCTCTTTAAACTTTCTCCTTTTATTAAAACAGCTCAACTGAGACCATTTTAATGTGCCCCCATCTAGTTATTTTATTGGAAAATATTAAAAGTGTGGGCCAGGTGAAATTAAATGCTTTGAAAGTGGAAATCAAGCAGTACTTTCAGTTTTTAAAATCAGCCTCCCCTCCTTGTGCTGATGTACTAATACTATCCCCTTATTTAAGAGGTATTGTTTGAGCTAAAATTGTGAGTAACTCTGTAATGGGCATGAACAAAGGAAATGATAAGTAAGAAAAATACAGCTCATTAGAGAGAGCGTGATTAAAAGGGGAAATGGACTTCTAAAGACTTGAGATATTTTTCTCTGGTTATTAACCAATATTCTTAACATTCCCTCCACCACATGCCAAGGGTAGATGGGAATAAAAGCAGGAGAAGCCAAAGATAGCACGTCTTCCCCCAGCTGCTGAGACCAGCAGGTCACCTCCAGGGAAAGGCTGAAAGGGAGGCACAGAACTGACCCTTTCTATCTCGAGCACAGACGTTGTGTCTCATTTGTGGGAAAGATGAAGCTGCCCCTTTCCAGAGTGGCATGTCCTAGCTGAAGGTTTGGCCTGGATGGTTAAGCCTCCTGCATGGATCAGGAGTCAGCTGATGTCCTCTTGCGGGCAAGTCGAAGTCCATAACCAGAAGGACAGCAGTGCCCATGTGCCTCTTAGCAAGCCAGCCAGGCAGCCAGCCTTCAAAGTACTTCGGATTTCAGGTGAGAATGGCCAAGAGAAGAGGGGGTTTAGGACAGTAGTCGGCAAGAAACTAACTCCTCAAACACATACACTGAAAGGTTTTTTCATCCACTATTAAAAGATCTCCTCCTGGTTCCCACTGAAGCACAGCTGGTGTTTTGTGTCCCATCTGACCCTAAGGTCATTGACAGAGGACAGGATCAAGGCCTTGGATATTGTCACCATAGACACAGGATGGTCACCAGCACGGTCCCAGCCTTGTGCCAGGTTGTGCAGAAGCTCAGGATGGGAATCCCACCACACTCCTTCTCCCCACTGAAGGCTGTCCCTGACTGCACTGCTTCTGCTGTCATGAGCAGGCACTGCAAGAGTTGTCTGGGCACTCAAACAGTTCTCCAACCCCAAACAATCGTTCTTCTTGGCACAGCTTTGAAGTAACTTGTCCACTAACACCTGCCATAGCCGATGCACAACACCCCTTTCTTTGTAACCAGAGGTGTGATGAGGTGTTTGCCGTGGGATCCCAGCGTGGTTTTGTGGTTTCCATTATCTGCAGGCTGAGAAAGGTTCCTCTAGGCTAAAGAACAAGTTCAAGAGCTGGCAAGGAGCAATCCCGGGAGCTATAGGAGTAGAAAATGGGGACTACAGGGCACAGAGTCAGTGAGGCAAAAGGGCATATCCTGGTGTAATCAAGCTGTAATGGCTGACTGTTAAAACATGCCTGTCCCATCTACCCCAGCACAGCATCAGTGTAAATGGCACCAGTTCAGCTGGGAGCGAGGTGAGGACTTCCTTGGAGACAGCACGACAAAGACATGACACCACAGCTGGCCTTTCATGAACCTGACATAAGATGCAGCAAATCCGTTTTACACAGGTCCCGCTCAAAGGACAGCTGTGTGTGTTCACATCACAGCACTCTCACAAAAAAAAAGGAAATAAGAGCTATGGGAAGAGTATTTCTCCCAAATTTTGGATTGCTGTGCTTTTTATTTCCATGAACAAAGTCATGAAGACATAGTAATGCAAATTAAAAAATGTAAAATATTACTTTGATTTGACCTTAAGAGGATACGGGATATGGATAATAAATAAAATATTTCTGAAACTAAGGAATAAATCTAGCTCTGGGAATTCTCAGGGAGGGGAAAAAGCATTCATAAAAATTCACTCCTCTCTGAGCTGCAGCCCTGAACCTCCCATGCACTAGATGGGAGACACTGATAAATCTAGGAGTCCATATGTGCCAACCAGCTCATATGTTTTCAGTGAGCAATGACAGGGAGCCAAATTGCTTTATTCCGATTAGTGAAGGTCCTCTGACTGCAAAATACACCGTGCGAAAAAAAAATATTGAGTTTTAGTTCGCTGACACATCAATTTAAGAGAATTATTGCTCTCACATAGAGGCCAAAGCATGTATCTCCCTTCATGTATGTGCAGTAAAAACTAATTGTCAACTTTTATGTAGGGGTGAAAGGGGAGGGAGAGAGGAATGGGAATGGTACCTCTCCAGCCTGCAGCAGCATGTTCTGACCCTCGTGTGTTATCTCAGTGGAGAACTACTGGCACTTTGTTTTATTCCTAAATTCAAAACAAACTCCCTGTAAACAGCATCATGACTCGCATTTTTTTCAACTTTCTTTTCTCTAAAGAAGTTTCTAGAAAGCTGTTTCATCCAGCTTCTTGGTCATAAAGTCTCACAGATGGCCAGAGAGACCACTAATGAAATCCACGACTGGACCGTCTCCTGCTGCGGCTTAAATCTTACTCTGCTCACAGAAGTAATTTGGCAGGGGGGGATGCCAAGGTGCCTGGGATGTGTGGTCATTTCAGAGCCTCCTCTGGGTGGGTTTTAAGCCCTGCCATGTGCTGGAGCTGATTCAATTATGCTATTTCCTGATTTGCCATGATGCTCCCCTCGCCCAGAGGAAGGGGGGCCGCGAGTCCTACGCACGCTAATACCACTCAGACAATAGGCGTGCGAAATTGATGTTCATGCAATATCTTTAAGTCTCCAGAGATTTGTATTTTAGCTATTGTACGAAACGCTTCGCTTTCATTGCTTCTCTCCTTCACCTTTGTTTCCCAGCTCACCGTCTCATCTCCTGCCTTGGCTGGGGCTCCGGCTGCTGCGGGTTTCTTCATTGCATATTCAGGAGATCTACTGGTGCAAAGCAACTCATTTTCACCACCTGAAATTCGCACCGTGAAGGCAGAAATAATCAAATATTTTGAAAAAAACTGGTGAAGCGAAACACTGCACATTAATTATGGTGATAGTAATAGGATAATAACTAATTATTAATTATGACTTTCAGCAATTTCTGCCTTGTATTTTGTTGAAATCTTCAGCTCAGCATTGAAATTTGTACGAGTTCCTCTAAAGCAGCATTTTTACAATCAAAATATATAGCATGCTCCCATTTTTGCTGGAATGATTTTCCTCTGTAATAAAACAGGAACTGGCCTTTCCTAGGATAAGAAAATAAGAATTTATACAGCTTACAACTCTGGCACTACCTCTGCCAAAACCAGAAAAAGGAAGAGAGAACAAAATGGGGGTTTTCTAATCCCAGCTTTCTCCTAGCCCCAGTTATTTCACCACTTCTCCATTTTCTCACAACAGACTGTCTTTGATTTTCTTTCGAAATGAAGGCCTAGCTGACAGACAACTGTAAGAACAAAGGGTTCCAAACAGGAAAAGGGACTCTGGGCAGGCACTGGGCATGGGGGAGGAGGGGGGTGGCTGTGACTCCAAAGGGGAGACAGGAAGGTTGAGGAGGCTGAGGGAAGGGCAGCCTTATGTGTGTGTAGTGGGCAAATGATAGAAAATGACAGAAAAGAGGGACTGAAACAAAGAGGAAAACTAAAAGAAAGGAAAGCTGGGGGCAGCTCTTGGAGCACGGGGTGTCTCATTCCCTTGCCAGAGGGAGAAAATGGAGAGAGGTAGGAAGACCTGCCCGCCTGAATGAACATCCAGGCCAAGTGGAGCTCCTCCCCTGCCTGCCAAGGCTGAGCCCTGATCCATAGAGGGCTTGGTTGAATAAGGGGAATAAGATTCAGAAGGAAAAGATGCAAATTACTTCAGAAAATGCCTTGCACCTTTCTGCTGAATTTGGAACGTGACTGGTGATGTGAGACTTGTACCCTCTCAGCACACTGCTCATGGCTGGGAATGGAGGGGAAGCACAAGGCTCCCCCAGGCCACTCAGCCGCTCTGCCCTTGTGCCCAGGCCAGCACTTCCTTCTGTGGAGTCACTCTGAACACACAGGTCTCAAACTGGGGGGCAGGTGACTCCAGAGGGCAGGCAGAGAGTTGAGGATGGGGAGAGAAAGGGAGAAGTGGCTTGGGAAAAACTACCAAGCCTTTGTTTTTCCTCCTAGCTCTCCCTGCTCTGGCTGCTGTTGGCTTTGTGTTACTTGGAAGACAGATTGGGACCACAGCCTGCAACTAATGTAGAAGTGTTCCCTCCTTGTGAGGGCTGGCTCACCCTCTTCAGCTGATGAACTGAGTGGGGACAAGGACAAGGCTGTTGGAGGCATGTCTGCATTCCATTTCCCCAGTGGGAAGCCCAGCCCTGCTGGCCAGGACAGTGAGCAGAGGGAGCAGGTCCTCAGACCACCCAGGGCACAGAACCATGGACATATGTCATTGTAACAGGGAGCTGGGAAAATGAATGGCAGGGGATGAGCAGGCAGTGAGGTACAGTGTGCAAAAGCCTACCACTGGGGAGACTTGTGGGACAGCTCCGGACAGGATAAAGACTGACTTTGCTGGACTTTGGGATGCAGCAATACTTCTGCTGGGCATTGGACAGTATGGGTTGTTCCCCATATGGGTTGTTTCCCCATCTAGGGGAAACTGGAAAGAGCTGGAAGCAGGCAGGCAAGTGTTTGGGGTAGACCAAAACATAATCAGAAATGCATCTATGGGAGGAAGCCAAAGTGCTGCAGGATTTAAAAAAAAAAAAAAGAAAAAAGAAAAAAGAAAAAAGCCTTAAATGATTTTAGACCCACTACTTGACATATCTAAAGTGTTCAAGCATTCAGACCTTAATAAGCAGCACTAACAGGAAGGGAAATTTCTTAATGACAGCATTTGCTACACAGACCTTTATCCGTATCAGAGATGCATAACAGGAGCTGGGCAATCTAATGGAGATTAACTGCTCAAAGGAAATAAAAAACACAACACTTCCACACGGCACTGGCTGCTGCCTGAGCTCCCCATCCCCTGGCAGCTTCCCAAACACACAAGTTCATACCGTGAATGCTGAATTGGAAAAGCTGGAGGGCAGAGCTCTCGCGGAAACCACAGAGGGACAGCATACACGAAGAAAAGGCTTTCTGCATGACAGGATCTAAACTGGAAGGTACTTCTGCTGGGGAAATAGCCCCACATACCACGACTGAGCCAGGAAAAAACGGCCTTGCTACAGTGTTGTTGATTAAACCTACGGTGATTCAAAGAAGCAGCAATTTGCTACTTAATTGTAGCCAGGCACAGAAAGGAAAGAAAAAGAAAACAGTAAGAAAGCATTTTCTCACTGCATCTAGCTCACCTATTTAAAATTTTTATTCATGGTGACTTACTCCTCATGCAGAGTGTAGGCATTTATTTAAATAATAGATAGATACCTATCTCCAGGTACAGAACTGGGCATGCTACAAAGTACACAAACAAATTAATGCTAGGCTCAGTGCCCAGATAAGAAGGCTTACCAAAACAAACAAACCAGCCCCAAAAGCTCAGGTCTCAGCAAAAGAAAAGAGTCCAAAATAATGTAGAAAGTATGAGAGTAAAAAGTTGTAATGCTCCTGACTGGAAATGTGCGATTAGTTGTGTTACATCAGCCAAGGTTTCCTCAGGATAATCTCTCTTTGTAGTGAGAGATGGTCCTCGCTGTCTGCAAAGAAGAGGCTGTCCAGCCATGAGATTGGAGTCTGAGGTTTAAAGATGTGAGATTTTGCCCAAGCTGCATGCAGAGCTAGGACCGACTGCAGAACGCTTTCCTCCCAGTCCCAGATTCAGGATCACACACTGCTGAGATTCGTGGCTTGTCTCTTGCAATCCAGCACGGTATATTAAATGCTAACCTGAACTGCCTTCTCTGACCTCATACTGTGCCTTCCAAGTCAGGGAAAGGATGTTCAAGGTTGAGGTCTGGAACTGTTAAGGACAGGGCTGGGAGAAGATGAGAAAAACCCTGTAGAAGAGATGTCTTGTTTGAGAAAAATCAGTCAGAAAGGAAGGACAATTCTGTATCTGTCTCATTTGCTTTGGAAGGACACGACAAAGCAGCAGTCACTCAACAGCCTCAGGCCTGGATAATTAAAACCTTTATATAATATCAGGTAAAAGAGGAAACAGTCTTTCCATGGTGTTGTGGTTTAACTCCAGGTGGCAACTACACAGCCACTTGCTCACTTCCCCCGTGCTGGGATGGGGGAGAGAACTGAAAGTGTAAAAGTGAGAAAACTCAGAAAACTCCTAGGTTGAGATAAAGACAGTTTAACAGGTAAAGCAAAAGCCATGAGTGCCAGCAAAGCAAAACAAGGAATTCATTCCCTGCTTCCCATGGGCAGCCATGACCAGGAGAGCAGGGCTGCATCCCATGTGATGGTGACTCGGGGAGACAAACACCATCACTCTGAATGTACCTCCTCCCTTCCTACTCTTCCCCCAGCTCTATGTGCAGATCGTGGTGCCGTATACTCTGGGATATCCCTTGGGTCATCTGGGGTCAGCTGTCCTGGCTGTGTCCCCTCCCAGCTCCTTGTGGACCCTCAGCCTCCTTGCTGGTGGGTTGGGGTGAGGAGCAGAAAAGGCTGTGACTCCGTGAGCTCGGCAGTAATGGAAACACTGCTGTGTTATCCGACGCTGTTCCAGCACACATCCCAAACACAGACCCATATAAGCTACTATGGAAAAAATTCGCTCTGTCCCAGTCAAAACCAGCACACGTGGCAGACTAAATTCGAATGCCTCCTTCCCACTTGCAGCTCGGGGTTGTAGGTTTTTTTCTTTTCCAGAGCATCTTGAGCAGATAATCAGAGCGTGCTGACATTCAGCAGTAATCAATTAGCGCCTACTTTAGATTAAATTGAGAATATGTAAATTGGACTCCTCATCAGGCACCACAGTCAACATTGCAGAGACACTCACCATGCTCTGAACATATAAAACAGATGAAATGCAGAAGTTGTTACAAATCCTTCTCCAAAATAAGAGGCCAGGTGAGCCATATCAACCATTTAAGATTACTTTTATCTTTTCTTTGTTTTGTTTTTGTTTTTTAACTTATTAGCTTCTGTTAAATTAGCCTCTATGATTCTTTTGCTAACCTGACACAAATCTGACATTTTAATGGAGTTACTTACATATATAATATGATAAAATGCACCACTTATAAATTAACACAAGGACTCTGACCCTAAAAGGTACATTACAACATTCCTCCTGCTTATCCTTTGTTCCTTCTTACAGTGAAAACACAGCCACCACCAAGTGTCAAGAGCTCACGCTGGTCCTGGCAACGCTCGGAATAATTCCACTTTGTTTCACAAAAACACAAAGAGGATAATCCTCGGTGTCATCCCACTCTCAGTGCCAGAGCACCCACACCTGATGGTTAGCCAAGGCCCTGCTGGGCCAGCCCAGAAGTCCTACATTGGTACAAGAAGAAAAGGCTTGCAGGACCCACTTCTATCTTCAAACACTGAGCAAGGAGCTTGGGAAGTGTCATGTAATTTTTCTTATCATGGGGCTTTTTTTCCTGTCTGAGCAGCAAACTTTCTATGAGACCCCATCTTGGATCAGTCTGCCTGACCTCTCATTATAAATTGAAAATGTTGATTCTTCATCACCTCACTTTCCCAGCATCCACCCTCATCCGATCACATTTGGAGAGAGACAATAACTGGACCTTACTTAAAGTGGGTATTGTAGAAGGTGTTCATTAAAAGGAGCATCTAACTTGTGTGGGGATGAAGGAAAGCATGGGTGTGTTAAAAATACATACATTTGAGTGAGGTTGGTTTTTTAAAATACCCTTTTTGTCTCTACAGATCATCATCTTACACAGAAAGATTTTTCTTCTGGCCTCTTAATGCATTGTGATTGCCGTGACTATAGGGGGTTTGCATTCCATTCTGCTTCAACAAAAGCCCTATGCTTCAGCCTCCTCTTCTCTCCCCTGTATTATAGGTGAGATTGTTTCTGTAGAGACCAGTTTGTCATTTTTGCTCAAACGTATCCCATTTACATAACTCATAAGGCATTAGCAAAAACGCACCCCTCGAACCGCGCCACACACGCACGTATATATGCGTATAAAGCTGTCACATTGTGCCCACAATAGCATAACAACGTACAGCAGATAGATTACTCTTGTCCCACAGTTTGTTTTGTGATTAGCAGGCATGACGCAGACCCAATAGACATTAGCATGTCCGGGAAGCACTCACAATAAATTGCCAGAGCTACTAATAATTTAGATATTTTTATGACTGTTCAGTGCTGGCTAATTTCGTCTAATAAAATCCCATTAAGTTGCTGCCTAGTCCTTTTCCTTCCTCCAAGTCCCCGAACGGGACTTATATGCTAATTGCAACCAGTATATGCTAATTAGACCTCATTTCCATTTCTTAAAGAGATAAGCACTGCCTTGTGCCAACCCATCATTAACACCTCCCACCTTTGCCGCAACCTTTCCGTCTGGCTCACGCAGAGGCGCGATAAAGCATCGCTTTCGGCTCCGCGCAGCGCCGGAGCGTCGGGGGGTCCCTGGGAAAGGGGGGAACAGCGATGCGCTGCTCCGCCTGGCAGTGCGGGGAAGGCAGGGAGAGCTGCCTGGTGCGGGAATGCCGCGCTCTCCTGCCCGCTCCGCCTTTTGGGGAAATTCTCAGGAGTCTTGGTCTGTGAGTGGAAAAGAACGCGAGCCCGGCTTGCCGGCGGGTTTGGCTCCCGCGGCTCCCCCGGAGGAGAAGCGGCCCCCGCTGCTCCCCGCACGCCCCGGCAGCTCTCTCTCCATCACGCCCAGCCCACGCGGGCTCATTAGAGCTTCGGGGAAGCAATCAAGAGTTTATCATGCTTGAAGGGGCGGCGAGTCTCCTTGCGCTGCCTAATGTGATTTCGCGGCGCTGCAATGTAGTCGGAATGAGATCCATATTAAAGATGGGTTAGCGGAGAGGGAGCGCAAGAGCGAAAGCGAGAGGCAAGCCCTGCTCTGTTTTTGGAAACCACAAGGCGCCTTTTCAGCTGCGGGCTGCGGTGCCGAACGCTTTGCTCTCGGGAGGGTGACCTTCAAATCCCCGCGGCAAGATTCGTCAAGAGTTTTCAGGCTGAGTACATCAGAATTCAAGCAAATCCTAGGCTGTGTGTTTAGGCCGGCAGCCTTCCTTCGTGGCCTCAGGACCAGAGTCTGAGCTTGTCAGCTCTAGGGTAAAAGCCCACCGGGGAATAAATGGGTCCGTGGGGGTGAGGAGGGAAACTCGCAGGTTCCACTGTGTAAATCCAGAGCAGTGCCACCAGCATGGTGCAACTCACCTGGGAGTTCAGGCGAGTAGCTTATCAGCACATACTTCTCCCCTATAAAAGGCATTTCTTGAAATTACTCAGAAATGCCATTTCCTTTCTGCCTTTCCCGGAAAGCGAATTGCAGCGTCTTACTGTCTGAGGAAGACAATTGCAAAGTCAAAGGATCTGGGAATATTAGCGATGCCATTGTTTGAAAAAGAAGCAGCCTTGAAACATCATTTGCAAATCTATTCATTATTCTGAAATGCTAAACGCAGTAAGAGCAGGTTTAGCATCTGTCTGCTAACTAGCTCCCTGATTATCACCCAGTGGAAGAAGAACACAGGCAGACAGAGCTTTACTCCAGGAAACCCAAGCCCTGTAGATGTGAAGTGTTCCCAAAACATGCAGATCCCCTCAGCCCTCACCCCACGCAGGGCTCGTCACATCTTCGCTTTGTGCTGCGCTTGACAAATGAGGGTAGCGCGGCTCCTTATTTTCGTGGGTAAAACGACTCCCCGCTGCTGTCTCCGGGAGCTCAGCGGTGTTACGCCAGGGATGAATTTGCCCACGTCCGCCTCAAACTAATGCGTTTCTCCCCATAACCAAAATCATTATCCGCCTGATTTCCCCTCCACCTTTCTTATCTCCCCCCTCTGCACACACACACACACGCAGAGCACGCTCACGCACGCCCGTGTCAGTCACAGCTCGCTGTGCGACAGCGCTGAACTTCATCCCGTGCTGTCCCCAGAGGGGTCACACACGGCACATGCGAACACACAGCAGGCTGCCGGAGTTCTCCGTCTGGGGCAACGGGACAAAAGGGCACAACTCCCTCGGTGGCGGTGCCGGGACGACCCGCCGGAGGTGACATTGAGTCGCAAGGTGGGCGCCGATGCGGAGAGGGCAGTGGCCGCTCCCCGGGGCGGGACAGCCGGTGGCGGTGCCAGCCGCACGCCGGTGCCGCGGGGGAGTGGCAGCAGCGACAGCGGCAGCGGCACAGCGATGCTCGTATAAGATGGAAGAAGAGGGAAAGGGCATGTGAGGCGAAAATCCATCAGTATGTAAAAACCATGGCAAAGGCTACTTTCTTTCAGTAAAATTAAATGGACTTGGAGGGGGGCTCCTGTGGAGCTGATCTTTTTATTGCTTGCACATCTCTCTTTATACTTCTCCCTTCTGCTATTACTGATTATTTAACTCTGTAGCTGTACTTTAACTTTAGAAAGAGCTCCAGGATACAGTCGGTTTGAAGGCGGCCATACAAAATAAAATTTTATATTTTATTGCATTGTATTGTTCAGCATTTTAAAGAGGTAAATTAATCACTAAACTGCTGTTCTGTGCTTTAAACTACCAGCTGTTCAGTGCTCTGAATTACAAGATTTATCCTTCAGGATTTTTTTTTAAATCATTTTTTTTCCACCTTTCATATAAAGACTTTATAGGGAAATAAGAACATGCTGGGGAGCGGAGGAGGGGATTAAGAGACAAAGAATCACACCGTGCTTTGGTCTTCATCCCACATCAGATGACTTGGTGACAGCCCTTCCTCTGTGGGCTTTACAGCTTAATTACCTGGATTGTGGGCTTTCCCATTTCCACTCCTTCCAATCACCCTCAGACTTTATTAGTATTTAGAGCATCTTGCTTAGTCTGTTGGGTTTTCTCTTCACCTTGGCAGCTGTAGTGTTAAACACACACAAAAGGCCTTCGCTAAGCCCTCATCACTGTGATCTGTGCTTAAATCAAACAACACAAAGTCTGACCACAGCAGGGACCTTTTTTCATTACAGGTAGAAGTGAGGCAATAAAAAGAAATGTGGGGGAGGGGAGCGTGTGTGTGCGTGTTTGCAAATGCCCTCCAAGATGTCCACAGGCCCCCTCCCTTTAAGAGCATGCAGGGCTGATGAATCAGGGAGAGGGAGGATGGTGAAGCAGTTATTCTGTGCCTGCAAATTCCCATCTTTTCCTTTAGCTTTTCTGAATCGGTTCTCTGCAATTTTCTTTGAAACACAGTTTTGAGCCCTGGGTTAAGCAGGACGAGCCTTCTGAGCCCTTCCCTTTCTTTACAGCTGGCTGGTGGCAGCTCACCCGCAGCTTCTGCTCAAAGCATCCTCACCCTGCCCAGGAACAGAGGAGCTCAGGGTTTCTGCTGGGAAACGATGCCAGCTGATCCAAACAGGGTGTCAAGGCCTGAGCTATGGCACAGACTGTGGCCGGGCTCTCCACTCTCCACAGAGAAGACAGGATAAACAAACCCAGAATCCTCTTTGCAACCCCAACACTGCTTCTTCAGCCAGTCTGCCTACACCCGTTTCTCTCATTTCTTTCTGTGTTATACTGGAGAGAACAACTTCTGCAGAGAGTGGGGCATGAGAAGTGCAAGGTCGAGATGGAAAGCCTTTGTATAAGTTCTAGAATAAGGCTGAACGTTGGCTATGTAATACAGATAGCCACATGTACAATCACAGCCTGCATCCTACGTGACAGGTGAGAACGGAATGCCTGCAACATGTCTGGTAGCCAGAGCAAACACAGGAGATGAAAGTCTCTTGGTAGCACCACGAAACAGGTTTTCTGAGCATGAGTTTGGCAGTCAGTCTAGGTTTATCTCTAAGACATTGCTCTCAGACACCACTGAAAAGTCCCAACTCTCAGCCACTGCCTTTTGAATCTCATCTTACCCAGAGCTACAGTTGTCTTCGTTCCCATCCAGCCAGAGAGGTGGTGACTGCTTGAGTCCAGAGCCTGAGTGATTACTGCTGATCATCCTGAGGGCAACACCACCTCCCACCACCATTCCTCAAAGCATCTTGGGGCCAACAGCTAGGGATGCTTTCTGCTTTTGTGGCATCTGCCCAAACATCCTTCTCCATACACTTGGGGAACGCCAGGTTGGGTGGGGACCTGAGCAACTTGATCTAGTGTGTGGCAACCCTGCCCATAGAGGGTGGGAATGGGGCTGGAACTAGATAATCTTTAAGGTCTCCTCCAACCCAAGCCATTCTATGATTCTATGATACACATCCCCAGAAAACTTCACATGCTATTTTCTTCATGCCTCAATAGCATGGTTCTAGTCACCTTCTCAACTTTTTATGTAGTTAGATCCAAACCTGTCATTTTCCTCTTTTCTGTCGCACTAAAAGGGCTCACAGGTTTCACTTTGAGTGGCACTTGACCATGCAGCTATGTCAGTGCTATTAATTTCATTAAAACATCCTAATTGAGCATGGGAGCACAGTTCGTCACGAGCAGTATGTTGGGTCAGCAGACAGGCACAGATGCTGGACCCAACAAAATGACTATGGACCAAGCCAAAGAAATGCTGAAGGAAATACACATTTGTCCAAGAAAATTGTTCTCCCGGTTCTCACCATTACATGTCCAGCCATTTTCAGGTTAAAAGGAGGAGAATTTGTGTGCAGTGCGAATCATTATTTCACATCTACCTAAAACCAAGGCAGAGGAGAACGAAAAGACCTAATTAAACATAATCTATTCAGGAAGAATTTTATTTCCTTTAGACTGGATGATCACACACCCTGTTTTTTCTTGGGAGAACCCAGACCATCCCAAAGAAAATCTCTGTCATGTTCGTTTGTCTTGGACTTCAGTCAAGGCAAAAAAAGCCACCCCTTTTCCGAGGGCATTACAGACAGGGGCTGTGGCCCCTTGCCCCCGAGTTAGCTCATTTATTACAACCTGAGCTAAAACAGGTGTTGAGAAAAAAGAGGAAGTATTGCAATGGTCCCTGCTTCTCCAGTCCTCTGTTTTAAGGGAATTTAGCACAGCACCTGTGCCTACTAAATTCCCTAAAATACCCCCAAACACCTGGGCACTCTGTATCACAAATACCATGAAGGGCACACACCCAACCTGGCAGACTGCAGGTAAACACACACTAAGAACTTGCCTTCTTCCCTTGAAATCTTACAGTTCAAGAAGTGCACAAAACACTAACAAAGAAAGACAGGAAAAAGGAGAAAGAGGTGTTGGCATGACAAATGATGAGCCCAGTATACCCTTATCCCACTGACAGAAGGCTCTTTCAGGATTCCTACTGTCTTAAAGCGTGAGTGTGAGCTTAGGTGAAGCCACCACTTCCAAAATGCTGGAAAAGCATTCATTGGATGGTGTCTTGTGTGAATCAGGGAGTAGAAGCAGCTCTTGCTGAGAGGTATAGAAGTGCGTGTGGGAGTAGGCAAGAGCAGAGCTCTGGGCATGACTGGAAAGAGCAATTTCAGTGATTCATGAGGACAACTCTGTCATGAACTGTGTCTGTAATGCAAGTCAGTGGGTTACTTGGTCACTTCAAAGCCACTGCAGAAAAGCTTGCTTTCATCATGGCATGCTCTGAATTTTGAGTGAGCCCCCCTGAAAGTTACTTGAAGCCTCTCTAAAATGTTCAGATACAGAAAGCTTGGTGAACTGAAGTGTGGAGATAATGCAGAAAATTTTAAGATAACTTATTAATCTTGAAAATGTCTATGCAATGAGCTTGTTATCACTATGCTTTCTAAACCTTTGATAAGGTAAATCAAAATACATCAGTTCAAATAAAGTTTTCCACACTGATAAAAAAAAAAATCTCATGACATTTCAGTTTCCAAATCTTTTCCATTCTCTGTGTTACTAGCAATTTTGGATCAGTTTCACAGCCCTTTGGAAACATTATCTAAATTATTGACTTCAATCAAAGGAATGAAGACAATCAGACTTTAAAGAAAATTAATTTCAACTTCCCCAACACCTGAAAATAACACCCAAACATATGTGTCCCAACATTCTATGGTTCCTACAGAAATTTTACCTTGGAAAAGGCTGATTTAAAAGAGTAGTAAACAGTTTAAGTACAAGCACACAATGCAGTGTAAAGTTGATTGTGGTAGTTAGTCTGGGCTCAACAGGGCATTACATGAAATATCAACGGCCCAGTTCTCAATTCTTCATTATTTGCTTCTTGTACCGAAGGTTACAAAGCTGCAATTTGCACTACATCATACTCTGCATCTTTTGTACCTACTCTGCATAAGAATAAATCAGTCTTTCCTACATTTCTGCATGTGTGAGTGCTGTGCATTGTGCAGCAGCAGAGCCTGTCTTGTCCTGTAAAGGCTGATGGAGCAGGTTGGTGGGCTCAGAAATGCTAAGCTGCACTGCAGTCAGGGCAGTCGCTACTTCATGGAGCCCCTCAAAGCACCCGGCCTGCGGTAGACCACGTAGTTTGGCTTCCCTAATCATTATGGGCGGAATTTGGAGGCCACCAATAACCAGATTTTCCAAGGAATGAAGCAGTGGAGATTTTCCACGTGACAGTCTGCCAATGAAACAGTGAATCCACCCATGCACATGAAGATAAACTCAGTTTGGAGCATCTTCTGGCTGTTGTGTAGCTCGTGTGAAGAAGTGATGCATAGCCAAAACCTGGCACCAGCTTTCCACTGGTTATGCATATTTATAAAAATTGTGAAGAAGCAGAAAAGAAAATACGAAAAGTTTTCCAAAAGAACCTTACCCATGGTGGTGTGGATACAGAGATCTGAGAATCTCTGCAGAGAAGCAAGCAGATCTCAAGAATGACTCACAGCAAACCTGGGGGAGAAATCCTCGAGTGAGCTGCAACAGTAAACAAGAAAAGACTAGGGATCAGCAGCAGCAAGGACAGTATTCAGAGACACTCAAAAGTTACTGCTTTTTCTCTGCTTAGTGCTTAAAGAAAGATCTGGAAATAAAGCACTGAATGTCCATGATACAGTGAGGAGGGCTGGGGGAGGGATATTTCTGACTGAAGAAGTGGACCTGACTACCTCGGCTTGGGATATGGAGAACATATTGCACACACACATATAAGAGATTTGCCATATCCATCCACAGACGGTTCTTCCCCACACAGATGGTGTTTATCACCTGAATTTGCTTCAGAATTTTTTCCTGGGGAATTATTGAGTAATCAACTTATCTCTCACATAATCCCTTCCTTATTATCTAAGGCAAAAGCTGCTGGATCTAATAGAAGACCTGCACACAAAGGGCAAATAATGTTCACTACAACCGAACAGAAGTAATTCTTTCTTCAAATCTCAGGTGCTGCACTCCACAATGGCATTTCTTTTTAATCTAACACCACACCAAAATCTGATCAGATAAAGAGAAGTGAAATTGGCCCGGTGTTGAATTTTAGAGAATTAAGAAACCACAACTCCCCTGATCAAACAGATTTCACAAGGAAGAAACCTCAGTAGCTTTGCCCATCCCAGATCCCAAAATGAAAACCTGAATATAATGAATATTCATGGTAGAGGAAGGAATAATATCGTCTTATTGAATGCATTCTGGGAACAGGTATAGAGGAAAAAAATAATAAAACAATATGAAATCTGGATTATATTTAGTTGAAGTTTTACATGCAATTTAAAATCAGATTGGATAGCTCTGGATGAGATGTGCTAACGTGATAACATCATAATATGCTGCATGGGATATTTTTCTGAAGAGTTTTCTCAAGCCATGGGCAGTGAGGGAGCGAAGGGAAGCTCAGCATAGCTTATTCAGATCAACAACTCTCTTCAAGACTGACAATGAGATTTTTAACAAAACCATTAGTCATTTGATTGAAGGCAATTTGACCAAAATTGATTCCCCCTGATCCAAAGGAATTAATTTCAAACACTGCAGGGTGTTTTCATGTAACATGAAAGGGCTCCTTTTGTGCTGTGTGAATTCAGACCCCACAGATCTGCTGTTCTGCAGCTCCCATCTGTGCATGGAAAATCCTTGACAGTTAGTTGTCCAGATATTTAATGTTTCAGAGAAATAATTTATTACAGGGCTCTGGCACCTTTTCTATAACCATGTAGAAACAAACACATGCCACCCAAGTTATTAATTACTCTGCTTTCAGGAAAACATAAGAAAAAGGCTGCAGAAGGAGAGAAATACATATGGGGTGATATACATCTATACATGATTTTAATTCTGATGGTGCACTGATTTCCCATTTGCTTGATAAACTGAAGCATCCTTAAGACATTTAGTGGACTAGAATTTCCTCTGGTTTGTACTGTTTTGGCTGCAAGGATGTGGTGGGTGACCAACGACAGTGACAGCAGCAGTTGCCACAGAAACTGCCATAAGGGGAATCCAGCATGTGTGTGGATCCTGGGACTGGTATAATTCCGGATATGGCACAACTGAGCTTGTTCTCAGAAGCTGATGGCTGTGCTAAGATGCCCATTTCAGATCAGACTGGCTTTAACTTGACGGTGCACTGTTGGGGAAGGCGTGGATTTGAGTCACTAGGCCGTTGAACCAGCTGGCTATCGTACAGAAGGCATCTGTCCCTGCCAAATCTTAAAAGACAAGTAAGGTTTCCATTCCACTCTGATTGGATTCCACGTTCCAGATGTGCTGTGACAATCCTGAGTAGCATGGATCTCTCTGGGGAAATAAGCCCTGAGCGCAGAGTTCCTGGGTTAAAGATGAGGTAGGTGTAACTCTGCTCAGCTTTCCCAGGACTGAGGTGTTCCTGAGCACAACCAGATGCACAGCTTCAGCCAGTTGGGGAATGTTAAAAGAAAAAGTTTATGACACACAGGATGAGGCAGACACCTTCAGGAATGCAGATTTGCACTCAGGCACCTTCATTTCGGTTATAAAGCACATTATGTGCATAGGTCCTTTTTGGGATCAGCCCTCCATACCTTCTTAGTTTCTGTCACTTTCTTGGGTTCTTTCCCATTCTATTTTCACAGAGGACAAAGGGCTCAAAGAGTGTTTCTGATACAACCTGCATAAAGAATTAATTGCCTTTTAAAAACGCTTTCAATCTTTCCTTCTGTCCTCATCACAGAATTTTAAATAATACAGACACATCTCTCTTTGCCCCATCAACAAATTACCAGCATGGAGAGTTCACTGGCTATTCTTGGATTAAAGAAATTGAAGGAATGACAAAAAATCTTACACTGTTTGGTAAAGAACAAAATACGTTCATTAACACTTCATTTTAGGATATAAGTGAACAATTAACTGATTTTCACTGCGAAGAAATCTGTACTAAGAGCTTTAAAATGCAGGACACCTCTTGTCCCTCCTTTGGAGGAATATGTGTTTACAAGATCTATAAGTAAGCTGGATAAGCAGAAAGGAAAGGTGCATCACTGCACCGCTGTTACAAAAAAGTAGTGGTTTGTAAGTAGTTGCACATTTGGGGTTTTCAGCAATTTTGCAGTCAGATATGGAAGTTATGGGATGTTACATTATAAGCAGCAGCAGTCAAGGCTACTCAGCAACAGCAGAGCAAAAATAGGAGTTTCAGCTGTGAACATCTCCCTGGATTTTGCATCTTCTGTTTCTCTATCAATAATTTGCAAAGCAAAAACGATTACCTTTGGTCAACAATGTTGTTGCTGGGCTTCTAAGAGCTCACCCTCATAACCAAGGGAATCCTTTTCTTCTAAGCAGTGGGAAAAAGGGGCAAGGCACTTTGGGATTTCTAGAGGAGAATGAATTCAGGTTGTACAAACCCAGTCGAAGGGAACCCTTTGCAAGCTTTAAGGCCCACGTAGCTTCATCAGCAATTCACAAACACATGAAAGTGATGCAGACAGACAGATTCAGTAGGTAGTGTGAGCTTGTACAACCCTGGGAAAAAAAATCAGACTTTGATAAAAAGAAATGTGAAGTATTTTATGGAATATGAAATCCCTTTTGAAGTTTGTTAGAACCACTGGGCCCTCATTGAATGCAAAAGAGAAATTTCATGTGCAGCATCAACTCATATCCAAAAGAGATATCAGAAAAGTGGCAACAAAGATGAGAAGAAGCTGAAACATTAACCTAAGAAAATATCCTTCTTTGTAATAAATTATGATTGGGAAGGACTTGGGAGCTAAGTTGTTCAGCTTGCTCATAGTAGCTTGTCAGTTTAGGATTCAAGATCTTACTCTTGAGGGGATTGCGCCCATCTCAGGATGTTTCACCCTTTTTTCCCCACAGAAAATAGTCCAGTGTAACTTTGCAATCTAAATTACATAAAACTGGTAACAGATCAGATATATTTTTTCTGCTACTTGTCAGAATGAAGAGTATATCTAAGTTCAAAGGAGAAGGAATGGGAAGAAGAAGAAGGATGTGGTGAGCAAGGTCTATAAAGGTACTTTAATCCCTTGAGGAAAAACCCTATGGAATGTCACAAAAAATAAAAGCCAACAAATAGAAATCCAGCATCATTCCACAGAGTTTAAGAAAACCATATCCCTGCCCTTTAGAATTCACTGAACAGGACAACACGGAGAAAGTCACATTAGCCTTGAAAGAGCAACAATTCTTCATCTGAGGTATTTTTACTGGTATAATATTTCAGTGTCTCACACTTGTAATTATCTAAACTTCGTGTCTGTGAGGTACAGCAATCCTCTTACCTCCTTTCACAGATGAAAGAACTGAGAGATAGTGCAGGGTTCTGGCTGAGGAGCAGGATGGGTCAGCAGTAGCACAGCGCCCGTACTTCCTACAGCTGCCCTCAGGGCTGCAGCTTCTCCCCTGCAAGAAAGGTTTGTCTGTTCATGGAGCAGCCACCAAATCTCTGCTGGACAACACAGGCCATGCAGCTCTGCAGCTGCTACAAACAACTGCGGCTTCTCTGAGCCCCTGCTCAGAGAGGAGAGGAATCAAAAAGGTGGGGAAGAATGGCTATGGATGCACTCAGTGACTTCCTGTGGGTCATGAAGAACCCAGGTCAGGGAAGGAAACTGTCTTTGGATTTTACACAGCTGTTTTCCTCACTGCCATGGCACCCTCTGTCTCTCAAGATCACATTTCTATTTGAATCGAGCAGTGTTCATCTTTTCCACCTGTACTCTTCATAACGACAGCTTCAACTGGGGTCTTGATCATCCTAGAAAATATAGTACTTTCCTTTGTAAAGAAGAATGGTGCAAAACAGCTTATATTGCTGGTGAAAATAATAAAATGACAAACAATAGAAGAATTAAATGATGACGTCTGTCCATGTATTCCAGACACGAAAATAGTGGCCTTTCTAGTTTTGCATTTCTTGGTTTTTTTGATGAAAGTTTGCAGGACTTTGTAAGAGATTAGAATAAGACCTTGATACTTTTCAGATCAACTTCCTATTGGCAACTAGCCCTTAGCCAAGACGGACAAACTTCACTGGGAAAACAGTACACATTTAATCTCAAAGTTCCACATATGGACCACAAGGGAAAAAAACCCCAAAACAAACCTCTGGTCTGCAATCTTATGCTTCCTACAATGTCCATGAGCTACAAACCGGAGCACAGCAAAAGGGGTTTGCGATGCAAAATTCTGCTACCCAGTACACCGTACGGGAAGTCAAATTATCCATATCAGAGTAACACCTGGAGCAAAACAATGCAGTACTACTGGTCAGGCTTAGGACTTCAGAGGAGCCGAGTCCCTCTTCCCCCAGTGCTATACCAGTCACTGCTCACAATATCAGGCTGTCTCCCTGTGGTTTTGGTTCAGCCCCAGACACAACTCCGATGCTCAGTTACGCATCCAACCACATTTCATGAGGCCAAAAATCACACTACTAGCCAGCAAAACTCCAAGCCCTATTGCACATACCTATGATGTAACTAAAAGATTCTTAGTCAGGATGCCAGAGGCACATAAACATTGGCAGCGCTGCTGTTTTTGCAACCCACGGTGGCAAAAGGATTGTTGCTAGTTTACAAAACACAGCTGCTGACACGCTCCTCTTGGCTCCCTGCCAGCGTGCTGTCCTGAGATCGCCTCTCACAGCCAGGCTTTTTTGACTTTGACACAATCAAACTGTGGTACAGACCTGTCCCCTGATCGTCCTCAGGTCTCCTGTCCCAGGTAATCAGACTGTCAGTGGTGGAAGTTGTCAGGCTGAGGGTGGGATGTGAAGGAAGTCACGTGAACCCTGAATCATGAAAGATGATGACAAAGAGGCAGGAGACAGGTCAGGTGGGAAAGATGCTTGTTGGGTACCATAGGAAAAAAGTTTGTATTTCACCCTGTGTTTAAAAGTGACTCTACTTAAAATTTGGAGGCCAAATCCTTCCCTTAAATGGGTATCCATGAGTAATTCCGAGAAGCTCAGAAAGGGAAGAGTTATCTTGACTCCAAGGTAATTAAAAACCCAACTTTTACAGCATCTGACTAATAGGATTGCAACCTTCCAGCAAGCCTGAAGGAGCTGTGGGCTTATCAGGAATGCCAGCTCTAATGTCATCATTAACTAATGACACACTATTCATACCCACCTGGAGATGAAAGCAAAAATTTGCACATGTAATATTTGCTTCTTCTTGTGTTTCCCTAATAGACTTAGAAAACAGAAACTTGTAGCAGGGCCCGACCCTGCATTCATAGAAAATTCCTATGAATGCCAGTGTGATTGAGGGCATACAAAGAACACAAGCCTGGGAAATCTGTATGTGAGAATTTCACACTTCGAGTTCCGAAATAAAAAAGCTGCATTAAAGCATTACTGTGCTGTAAGTGCAGGTGGTCCTGAAGGCTTTTAGAAATACCAAAACACTCGGTCTTCAATCTCATGGTAATCACGTTGTTGTTTGTGTCTGTGGATGTGTTTAACCCTTAATAGGGAGTTTTCCATGTAATATTTACCTTCTTCCTTTACCTTCCCTGTTTGTAAGCATGAAAACCTATGAATAGATAAACATCTTGAGAAAATGTATGTTGCAAATATTGTGTAAATAGCCATGCAGACAAGTTGGCAAAAGCATGCAGCTAAAAATGCACATCACCTCCAGGACCTTGTGACAGGCTGGTGTAAATCCCTTCTGTTTCACTTCTGTGCAGGCAAGGTTTATATAAGAAGTTTTTACAAATTTGGACACCAGCCTGAAAACTTTGCAGAGCAATAATTGATAACTAAGAGAATCAGAACCTTGAATTAAACATGAGTGTGTTTGAATTGTGTGATGGTACAGGCACCTTGTTTGCCTGTGCAGGTGCATAAAGCTATGCAGCCGAAATAAGGCTGCTGCTACTTTCCTTATCCTTGCAGATAATATTTTCTGTATAGTTAACCCATGGCTAGAAATACAGACTTCATGTAGCCAGAAAGCCAAGGTAAGGTTTGGTCAATTGTCCCTGAACTCTGAAGAAGTGTACTTAAGTTTTCCAGTAGCCCTTTGCTGTCAGATAAATCAGATAAATAATCTTTTGGTTAAATTAGAAAATGTGGTTTAACTATGCCAGTTTTGTTACACAGGTAATGAATTAGTCAGTTTGCAGTACATGTGCATTAAGAGGGATTATTTGGAGAAGAACTTCTGATTTATTTAAGAGAGAATTTTAAGGTAATTTTCTCCTGTGGGGAGACTTTGCCCTGCACAGTTTGTCTTCCTCTCCATGGCCAAACACTGCTCTCTAGCTACTTCACCATTTGAATTCTCCTAAATTCACTATTCACTGGATAGCTTTTTTTAATTATTTTTACCCCAAGATCAACAGGGAAAGAAACCTCTCTCAGGCTTACTTATTTCTGAATTTGTCCTGCTCTTCATCACAGGTAAAAGTGATAAACATGAAACCATGCTCACCTATTTATTGCCTGGCAAAACCAGTCTGCAATATGTCTGTCTCTTGAGTTGTCAGCACTTCAGGGTGGGGATGGCTTTCATTTGTATTATCCAGCACTGAACTCCTTGGCAGGACACCGAGCAAAAGAATTAAACAACAGGGGCAAACATTCATTACATCTAAAGAGAGGACATCAATTTCCTACGCTGCTTTCGAGCGCTGCTTCCATGTAAAGAACGTGGGGCCAGGCTCTTGGCTGGAATTCAGTCCAAAACCATCCTGGTGATCTGCAAAATCATCTGAGAACCTATCCGGAATTCTCAGTGCAGGAGTTGAGGGATCACTAATCTCCCTTTTCCCCTTCAAATGTCAAGAAATAAAGTAAAGAAGAGTCTCCTGTGGTGATGCCCTGCACAGCAGCCCAGGTACATCTGATCTGTCCCACCTTTGCTGGATTCTTGTGGAGATCAGTGCTGGTGTCTGCAAAACTCTCCAGGAATCAGGAGCACCATTGAATCCAGGCTGGAGGTGCCTGAGGCAGGGCTGGACAGAGTCTGTCATGCCTGGGGCAAGTGGTGGCAGCCCCAGGCCAGGGAGGAGAGGGAACAAGAATTGGCCCAACCTGGTCGAAGTTAGAGGTTCCAGCTTCACCGCTGGTTCCCAGCCAGGGAGAGTGAGAAAAGCAGGGGCTTTCTTCACGGGATTTTTGGAAACTTTTCATGAAGAAATACTGGCATGCTCTTTAATCCTTTAATGAGAGATAAGATTTGGGACGGGCTACAACAGTCAGAATTCTGGGAGAGTTTTGCCAGTCACACAGACTGTCCAGTGGGATTTAGAAGATATGCTGAGAAAGAAAAACATTCTCATTCATCACATTCCCTTGTGCAATTCCACACATTCAGAGACAGGCGTAGACTGTTTTCGCACTGTGAAACCTGACTAGACCTTCCTGAGACTGTGAGCAAGGTCTGAGTGCAGCTGAATACTCTGCAGTTCTGGTGAAATCAGTGTGAGGGCTGGGGCTGCCATATTGTTTTTATGTAGAAACAGAAGGAAACGCGCTGAGAGAAAATTAACAAAAAAAAAAAGAGGTTTGTTTTCAGGGCCACAGTTCAGAGCAAAAGAATTGAGCCTTGTGCTGGTCAGTCAGTTCCCCCTAATAGCTGACTGTCTGCAGCACCCACAGCTCGTAAAAGGTGTGTGTGAATGGTGGGAAGGGAGAGGAGGAAGCTGGGGTCTGACTGGGGTGCAGTTAGGATTGGTATTGCACAGCAATGTTCATAAGAAATAACTCAGTAACATTTATTATATACTGCACAAGGGGTGGGGGCAGTCAGATAAGGTGAATGCATGAAGAACCAGGCCCATTTGAACTTTGGCCTGGTTCCTCTCAGTGTTTGCTTGGTTTATAGAGGGGTAAAACACTACAGAAATCTCTTGATAAACACGTCAGTGAAAGAGGAGTCAGTCTCCTCATCCTTCACATACTCTTCCAGCCTGTGGTCACACTGGGCCTTTCACTCTGTGATGGACAGTCACCCTGCATGCATTTGGGTGACTAAGCCGAGAGGTATCCCCACATCACAGACTTGTTTTCATCACAAAAACACAAGGAAATGAGCAGCCATAGCTCAATTATGCTCCAGAGTGAACTCAAGGACCGCAGTAAACTCAGTAGAGATAATTCCAAGGGAAATGGGGAAACTGCCAGTGATCTGGCTGGATGAACTTAAACAGAAGAATATCTGTCTTCTTTTAGAGTTAACTAAAATAAATTTGCTTTTCAGAGCTAAGTTCCTAGGCTCAGCTCCTGTTCCCCATCACCCTCTGAAAAGGCACCACTGACAGATGAGCTTCCAGCAGCTGCAGTTCAAGGTGTGTTTATTTGGTGGCAGTACTGGATTAGCAGATTTAGTCTCTTCTCCCTTCACCACCGATTCCTCCCTCACACCACCCATCTGCTGTGCTGGGACGAACGTTTGCACCTCTGTATAGAAAGTGGATCAGGGAACTGATGTGGCTGAAAACCAGCAGAAGGTCCCCTCACACTCCCAAGGTTACTCTTCAGGGGGTCTCTTCCCTAAGCAGCCGAGAGGGTGCAAAGGACTGGACAGGGAACCCCAGGGGTCTTCAGGTGCACCTAAACACAGCTTAACACGTGCATGAAATCTGACACAGACACCCCTGTTCACAGCTTTGCACCGTCCAAATGAATGTGCAAACTTCCATCAGACACTGGTGGGGCTACAGGGACCCCTCTGGAACCTCTTTTAAATCCAAATTGCTACTAAAAGGACTGGGGTAATACAATACACACTCACCCCTATCACTTTATCATTCCCGGATGGAAATGACCTCTGCTGCCTGGCCTCAGAAGTAGAGCAGCAGTGCACCAGGTTTGTCACCAGAAAGGGTCAATCAAACAACACAGATTAAAGCAGAACAAAGCAGTTCCTTTCAAGGGAAGATTTCCTCCCGCAGGATCTTTCCCCTTTTCTTTAGATTATACATGCAGATCAGCTTATCATTGGCTCCTCAGGCAACTTAGCTTCTCTCCATGCTGAAAATGCAGCTTTTGAGCAGCTGAAACTCCATAGGTAACCTGAAAAAAAAGTATCTCTTTTTCCCAAGCTAAGACAAGGGATAACCCATGACTGCTGCTTATTCAAGTGCCTGTTGGGCTACAGAACCCCAGCGCTGCTGTAGCCAGAGGTCTGGAAAAGCTTCCTTTGCCTTCTGAGGGCATGCGCTGGCTGTGAGTACAATATGAGAACGAGAATGGTGGTGTGTTTCTGCAGGGATTTAGCTCAGCCCATGTGACATCCTGCCCAGGTTTTTCCTTGCCATCAGCAGGAAGTCAGGATTACAGCTGATCCCCACTGCTGGCTGGGCTGAGGTGGATGAGAGAGCCCTGAGGCGATGAGGGGAGAAGGCTGCTCTACATCTCCTGCGTATTACCCTCATCCTTAGTAAAGGGCATGGACAAATTAGCCAACTTTAAGGGTTATTCTAATTTATAGCAGCAAAAAATGGGCCTCTGGGAGCCATTATACAAGGCAAGGGTAATTGGAGAGCTAACACCCTTTAGCTAGATGTCCTTCTCTGAACACTCTGTGCATGGAAACTGCTAAGGAGAAGCCAAATGGCACCAGTTTGGATAAAATCCCTGCTGGGCACGGCAGTATTACATTCCTTAGCTAAAAGGTGCTGGCACTGCCCCATGCATGCACAGTGTGGGTCTGTTCTCAGGCTGTCAATCACTTGAGCCTCTCCCCTGGTACACAAAGTCCCTTCTTGTGGAGAACCAAGCTCCAGTCCACTTCATACACAACCAGCCTGGCTCCCGCACTTCCCACAGCCACTCCTGCTCCCTGTGCTCGCCACTGCTGACTTAGGCTCTCGTGTTTCATCTCAAGCACCTCTTCTACTATTTTGCAATGGTCTCAGCCCCACAGAAGATAAATTGACTGGGGCACATCACCCCATCTACCCACTCTGTTCCCAGGATAAATTTGCAGTAAAAGGATGCAGGAGGGATTATACAGATTTCCAAGACTTTATGGTGGACGGTGATCACTGTTTGAAGGGTAGATGCTTGCAAACTCAGCCACACCTTTGCTTCAGGTACTATTGCAACAACTGGCAATTTTGACTCTCCCTGTGTACCTGATGCCTGACTAAGAACGTGCCACTATCTATTTTTTAACCACAGTCAGCTCAGTGGCCAGCCAATTGAATATCTGATGCTCAAAGGTGTGCAGCAGAATACAGTCCATCACGCAGAAGTAAAAGCTATGACATGAAATCAGCTGACTCGGATCATTTTTTACAACTATAGGCATTTCCATGCATCTGTTTTAAGAAACACAAAGACCAGGCTATGCTATGAATATGGTAGCTTAAATCTAAAGTAAATTTCACTGGAATTGGTTTGCACTGATACCAGACAGAAGAAGGTAAGAATTAGGTTCTTATTTCAGATTTATAACAGAAGAACTAACAGCAGAATGTACAATTTTCTTCCAGTAGTAGCTAATGATTAAATAAAGCAAAAATGAATTTTGACAAGCAGCTGGTTTGATAAAATTTATAGGCACAGAATCAGATTTTCTGCCTCTTGCAATTTACATAGCCATTCAGACCAACACTAAGTGACTTTAGCTCTCTATTATTCCAAGTCAAGGGTCTCTCCCACCCAACATGGTAAAGGTAAAAATAATTGTATATTTATGGTGACTATAGAACCAGGTTCAGTAGAATTACATTGGATCTTTCCTTGTGAAAATTTGTGTCCATGAAAAGTTCTTATGTTTCAGTCATAACAGTGTATAAAAATGAAAGCTCTCGGAGCTATTCTGGAAAAATGGAATGTTAAAAAGGGGTATTTTGGAAAAATAATTTAACCACAATCATTTTTTGCAGTATAAAGCCAAAGTATCTTCAACTTCTGTAAACTGACCTTAACCCAAAGAGCATTTGAGAATGCTGAAATGTGGCAGGAAACAGGACTGGTAACTCACTGCTTTTTGTGCCTAAGGCAGTTTTTTACGCCACTAAAATAAAGGATAATTTGGCTTCTAATATTCCGAATGAGAACCTTGAAGAGAGATTCTGAGAAAGCATGAGCTTATGCCACTGGCAAAACCCTGACACAGGAAAAAGAGGTGAGCATGATTCCCGGGAAAAGCAGAGCTTTGTGTTCTCCTTTCTAGAAAGCGTGCCAGGAGAAGCAGAAGAAATGAAGAGTGGACTGGTCACTTCAGACCACGTAGTGTTAACAGCAAGAAGGATCAAGAAGCTGGCTCAGACACTGTAGCCAGGTGTACACCTGACAGGGAGGCTTCAGTAGGTCTAAGTGCTAGAGAATTCTGCAATCAGTGTTTACTCTGACTAGACAGGACAGGTCACTTGTCAGGAACAGGGAAGGATAAGCACTGAGAAGGTTTGCAACAGGCACACAAAATATCGCAGCAGAACGATGCCTTTTTCACTACACCATCTATTTTTTAACACTACAGCTACCCTAATTTAACCAATAGTCAGATTATAAAGAAAAATATTATCTGAAAAGTACGCACAGGCTGCTGCAAGACAAGATGGAGCAGAACACAGAGAATATTAGCTAGTTTGTGACTGATCTTGCACACCTTCACTAACTCTAAGGCAGTTTACTCCGCTTTTATTGTGGAGAGTTACTTTGCACTTACCATAGAACTGAAATCCAAACGTAGGACTTAACATAAGCCAGATGAAACACTGCAGATTTACATACAGCTTTCCCATGGAGATAAGCCTTCAAGAGTCCACTGAAATACAAATTCAGCTTTTATCCCCTTATTAATTCTAGGAGCCTTTCTTGCTTGTAATTGATGAAGATAACACTCTTCCATAATGTGATAAATATATTGCAGTAAATTGCATTAGACACGTATATGACATACACCTAAAACACAAAAGGACATAAATTAGAAGGTAGAAATTAAACAAGTAATTAGTTACAACTAGAAGAGTACAATAATCTTATGATCTTTAATCTATGGCTGTGAAGTCTCCACCTAGAGTCCCCAACCCCCTGGCATGCCCCTCCTAAATTTCTCTTAATGTCTAAATTACCTGCTTGTTAACCAACAGCACTCATGCTTTAGGTCACTGCAAGAGGAAATGGCAGGAATGACCGAGTGGCCACACTGAAGGGAATGGCTGAAGCCTGGTATCCATCCACAGAGCTGTGCAATGACAGGACATTGAATTATGCTGCCATGGAAGTTTAATTTTCTTCAGCTTGTACCAAACACCACCCAGAGGCACAGAGCACAATGCCTTCTCGAGGGCCGCTCTGATATTAAGGAAAAGAAGGGGAATGCAGGGAAGTGAGTGCTGCTGAAGTGACTGTGATGTTCAAAGACATGACAGAAAAAAAAAAGCACATCCTCCTTTATGTTAGGCTTTTCTTGATTCAGAATGCAATAATCTGTTCTGCCCCAGCACCACCTTTGCCAAGGTGCCAAGGTGTTCTTCATCCAGCCATGGAATATGCACATGATGGTGAATCCTCAGGTGGACAGCTAGAGGCAGCATCAGGCTCCTTTTTCCACTTGGAATCGACTGGGATATGGCAGCTTATTGTCCTAATTTAGGCACCCCTTAAATTTGCAAAAAGAAATGAGAAAACTTCAGTTAAAAAACACCAGTTCTCTTAGGAAACAGATTAAGATAATTTAATCAGATATATTCTGGAAAGCTCTTACTCCAGACTATGAGGAACTGAAACCTGAGCAAAAAAACCCCTTAAATAGCGAGTCAGCTGTCCACAGCACAACCATTTTACATACCCACGAACTTAAAAGCACAGTTTGAACCAGTCACCTCTGAATTAGATTATAATACAAACAAACAGGCTTCACCTTAGAGCTAAGTAGGCGTTGATTAAAGCAGTGCTTGATTAAAACTCATTCCTATCTCTGCTAAGGGAAAGGAACTGAGCTGCCTGAAACCTGCACCTCCCAGCCACACTGCAGACACAGCCTTCACCTGCTCTCCTGTGTTCAGAGGCATTATGAAGACAAAGCCTCTCATGGAAACAAAACCACAACTCTCCCGATGGTTAGATGAAATACCCAACAGAACAGAAAACAAAACAAAGCCACCACTCTGCCAGCTTTTCAGAAGTTTTTTCTTGCTTCTGCAATAGAGAGCTCCCACACTGAGGCAGGCGCTAATGTGTGAGGCTGCCCGCTGCTGAACCTGGTTTTAAGCCATAAATTGTAGCTTAAACGCTCTGAATAGTTCTGTGACCAGTGGAGTCTGAACTTTCTGTTATAGAAGTCTTCTGAGTACCTGATCTGGCTGTGCAGTACAGCCTGGAATCAGGACCTAGGCAGCCAGGTGAAGGCAATTGTGCTTGGTTGTATTGAGGGAAAAGGCACCAAGCAGGGCGGGTGCCTCTTCTGCAGCAGACCAGACATCATGCTGGAGCTGCCACAGTGTGTCAGATCTGGAAGCTGAGGCTAAATCTATCCCCAGGATTTCTGGACTCTTTTAAATGAGCTCTTAACAAGCTTGTCTAAGGGAAAAAGACACGGCCACAACTTGAACTGACCACCCTGCTGGTGAGCTGCCCATCAGCTCACACAGCCCAGAGGCACTGCCACAGAGCATGTCAGCTCACACTCACACATCAAGAGCCTTACGACACCCCCAAGGTGGCCCAGACAGCACCAAGGCTGATACCCCTGGCAATGTCCTTTAGTCCTGCCCTGCATATTCTGACAAGGCTCTGGATATCCCAGTCAGACATCCCTGTGTGTAAATTCCGGCAGCAACAGAATCATGAGTAGGACACAAAGATCAGCAATGGAAAGAACGTCAGACAAAAGCTGGGGAAGGTTTTGCTGGAGTTTATTTAATAAAAGGAGAAGTTGGTTATCACAAGGAATAAAATATCATGTGAATAAAAAGAACTCATTTCAGCTGTCTGTTTAAACTTTTCTATGCACCTTTTCCTCTGTAAAAATCTTGATATACACCTGCCTCCATTTACAATGCGCCGATGTTGCAGTTTACATCCAGTCCTCCGAGGCACTTGGATGTTACTGGGTATTGCCAGGCAACTACAGCTCTCGGTGACATAAAAGAAATTGGGGATCTTCAGCAGAAGATAATTAGTATCTCCATGGATGCTCTGAGAACCCGATTCAAAGAGAGATGTGTGACTTTTCTCTACTTACACACCTGTATCCCTTGGAAGAGTGACGTGTAAGTGCCTGCTAACTTTCCTAGTAAAAGCATTAACATTTTTTTTGTGATCAGGCCCTTTCTGACACAAGCTGCAAGTCAAACAGAGAATTTCAAGAGTGAAAGCAAAGAATCCATACAAAGCTCTGTCTTTAGCCTGAAACAGCAATGAGCTCATGTCCTGATAAAAGGCTAAACACTGAGCAGAGATAGCAAGATCAGAGGATTTCTCACAACACAGTCTCAGCCAGCTTCTATATTTTGCTTCGTTTCACACTGCAATAAAAACATCCACTAAGCAGGAACAGAACAACCTGCCTCAGTGTCAGGCACCAGCCCACCTTCCTGCCAGCTGGCAGGGAAACTCGTGAGGCGGCCAGGGACCTGCCCTGCTTGCCTGTTAGGTGGGTCCCAGCTCCCTGGGAGGGTAGAAGTCAAGCCACAGGGCCACTCCAGCCAGCGGCAAATGCCAGGCACTCTTTTTGCTCATACATGCAGAGATAATTTGAGTCACCACCCTCCCAGACAAGCCAGACATAAAAAAACCACCAAATCCAGGTTTTCTGACAAGGCAGGGATGTTACACATGGTTTCAACATCAGAGAGGCATTTGCCAGAGGAAAAGGGTTTCCCTGGCAATGAGGTGGGGAGGAAGCAAAGGAATCCTTTTAACCACTAGGTTAAAAGGAGGGCAGAGAGTGTGCTTGTGCCTCAGAAGGCATCCTCTTTGCTATTTGTAGCTATGTCAGGAGATCCTTCCCACAAGAGGTTTTTGAGCTCTTTTCCTCATGCAAGCAAGCCAGGACAGGTCTGGCGTGAGTGGGATGGAGGTTCGGGGCCACACCTATCTCACAGAAACTTGTGTCGAGGCCAGCTGTGGCAAGTGCCAATGAAACCTGCAATCAGTGGCAGCTCTCATACCAAATGTGTCCAGGCTGACTTTCTTTTCAAAATAATACAGGATAAGGCTGCAAGGTGTGTAAGCAAGTCCATTTTTTACAGGACAGTTCAGGGCACAGGCCTGTCTTCTGTTGCAGTGGCTGAAATGTGAGGCAGCCCAGCACAGGGAGAAACTCCCTGATGGGCACGGTACAGCCCAGGGGACGAAGGAGGGGGATTACCAAACATCCCCTCCCCAACAAAGAGCAGCATTTGGGAGAAGCAGTGGAGGGGAGGGTGTGCACCCTCTGTGCAGTGCATCCACCTCTTTTCCTTGCTAGTGACTGAAACCAGTGGCAGACTCCCATCCCTGATACCATCTCGAGACTTTGGACTGGAAATGGCTGTTGCAACAGAGCTGGGCAAAACACTGTGGTTCCACTGTTTACTCTGCAGAAGCTACACGTTTCAGGTTGGCCACCAAAATGAGATCTATTATTTACCCAGGTCTTTAGGGAAATTAAACATCCATCACAGCACCATAACCAGATAATTTAAAACAAAATCCAAACCTGAAAGTCCTCCTAAGCCTGGATTATGAAAGTATGCAAAAGCAACATCAATATCCCCAGAGAGATACAACTGTGTAGTCAAAAGAGGAATTTGGCCACATTCTGTGCTTTCACAGATCCGTCAATATTTATTTGTTGTGACCTGCACTCTCATGACTCTAAGCAGAGCTGAAACTGTTCACTGAACATGTCCAAAATCAATTGACCTTGACTCCAGTCCTGGGTGAGAATTAAGCAAACTACGTATTTTTAACTTGCAGGTTCTGTCGGGATTAAATCCTATGCATAAGAATCTGAATATAATGTGATAATAAAAAGTTTGTTTTCTGCTTTTTCTTAGACATTTGATCAATAGGTTTCTATGCAAAACAACAAACTTTACTACTGAGCAAAGGCCAGGCATTGAAAATTAAATCCAGAGGTGTAATTTTTTCAGGAAATTGTAAGCAATGGAAACAAACTATTGTAAGTCAAGTGCAAGTGCAGCCTTAAATAGAACTTTCACTGCCAACTAAGGCTTTAATAAATGCTTTGTAAGACTAATGACTTTGATTCTTATTCCAGAGACTTTAAGGTGAATTGCCATTCTACTGTAAAATAATCCCATGTAAACCAAATTAAAAGTAAACTTGCATGGAGAACAAAATGACCTGTTTGAAATTCTCCTTTGTATTTCCCATTTGCTGTTTATTCACTTTCTTCTAATTTTGCAGCAGGCAGAGAGCAAGGTCCCTTCACCGCACAAGGGAAAGACTCAGTGGCTGCTAATCTGATTTGATGCTGCTCTGCTTGCATCCTTTGCTGTGCCAAGGAACCTGGCACTGAGGGCTTCAGAGAGGTCTACGGTCAGAAGTGCTGGATGCATTCTGCAAAAGCGTTTCCTGAACCACTGGCTAGCTTGTGAAAACCCCCACAGGTTTTCCTTGGTCGAAGTGAACCGCTACATTTCGACCCAGTACCACTTTACTGGGCAATAGTATTTTTCAAACACAGCCTAGCAGGGAGCAAAGCCGCATGCTCAGAGCTCAGGGAGAGCTGAGCCCTGCTCCTCTGTGGGCTCTGGGAGGAGCTGGCGGCTGTGGCTGACCCAGCCTGCCTGGATGCTGAACTGCTGCGCCACAGAGAGAATCCTAATTGGTTCTAACAGGATGGGCGTACGCCGGGCCGCGTCCCCAGCCGGTGTAAATCACAGAAGCCCTCCTGAAATCAATGCAATTATGCCAATTTTCATAGATTCATAGATTTTCAAGTCAGGAGGGAGCATTGTGATTTACATGCTGGCTATAGCTGTGATCTATGTTGTAAATGAGGATTTATACCAGCCGGGAGGATCTAGCCCTTCGATGCATTTCAGGAAGTCTCATCTTTTAGTCAGATAAATTCTACAGAGCAGCTGCTTTGCTGCAGAAGATTTTTGGCTCTGCAGGAGAATAGCAGAGCCCTGCAGGTTCACATGTAGTGGGAAGGGCTATTTACACCTTGATGGGAGGCTGAGAGGAGCAAAAAGGAAACAGCACAAAGTACTGCCTGGAGGAGAGGACTGGGTCAGGGAACAGCGAAGGTGGTTGAGCAAGGAGGGAATAACAACTTGATGAAAGCATCTGGATGTGCTGTTCCAGATATCCCTGGCAGCTAAATGAGGGCAGGCACAGAAAGCAAGGAAGCAGCTTTTGAGGGTCAATACCATGTTTTTACTTCCTTTTGCACCAGCTCAGCAGGGAACCTGTAGGCTGGGTGGGATTTTGAGATCTCTCCCTGCTCCTTTCAGTTCCTGGCTGTTTCCCAGGGCACCTTGCTGCTTGCCTGGCCTCCCTCAGCCCCTGACCAGCTGCAGACAGCCTTGCCTGCAGGAAGAGAAAGATATTCCTGTATCTTTGCTTGCAAGGGACTACAAATCAGTGGACCCGTCAGCACACTGATTGTCTCACATGAGGATGTGCACCGACCATTTAGGAGGGTTACAGGTAATAGTTAGCAGGTTCATACCATTTCCCTCATTTTTCCCTATTTACCCTTTTCTATCAGACAGGGTAGATATTTCAAGGTTAAGATATCAGTCACTGAGGGAGAGCACTGAGATTTGAACTCGTGTTTTGCAGTGCATTTCCCTTCACCATGGCAGCTATAAAACCCTTCCTTTCTTATTGCCAAAGCATCCCCACATGCTACTTTGTGAGACAACGCAAATCTGGGGAAAAGGGCCTGGCACGGCAGTGAGCTCTGCACAGCAGCCTGACAGTGCCCAGGACTGGCAGTGATAATCCTGAAGCACAAGATTAGTATGGGAGGGAAAATGAGGTGGCCTTAAGGAACCTTTTAGAAGTTCCATAATTCTTCAAAGAAAGAAAATAATGAAAAGCGATGTGTCCAGTCCAATGCTCCGGGTGACTGGCATTGCTTAGGTTTGGTTTTACTGAGAAAACATGTCAAAGCAATGAATCTAGAGCTAGTCAAACAAGCTGTGGTCACTTTGTTTCATCTCACAGAACAAAAGAGGGCTGGCTTGAACTGAGCAGCCCATCTGCACTGCCCAGAAGATGTTTATGTCATAAAGCCTTCATAGGGAGAAAGGGCTCAGTCTGCTTGCAGTCAACTGAAAGGAATCTGAGGGCTGGTCAACTCTTTTACTATGGCAATCCCGCTGCTTAATCTTAGCTCACCCAACTCAAACCAGTGTAAATGAGACAAAACTTCTGTAGGCTTATGTAGGGCTGGGGAATTTGTGAGGTCTCAGTGAGAGAAAGGGCATATATTTAATTCATGGATCAGACTGCGGGCTGAGGTAAGTAAGCCTGGCTTCAGGGGCAGGCTGATGCTTGTTGAGAACTGGAAATTTCTGGGGACTTCTCAGATGCATCAAGGCTGCATTTTTGGGGTGTTGTAACTGGATCTGGGATTTCCTGTGCTTTATTTCAATAGCTGTGGTTACTCAAGTAGGCACAGGCTAACTTAACTTAAGCATTCCTACAAGCTGAGATAAAACAGCTCTTTCCATTTCTACACAGCAAATACAGAAAGCCATCTAAAATTTCTCAAGTCATGCAAAATACATTGAACTGCAATTAAATCTTGCCCACAAATGCAGCAGTTGGAGAACAAGGCCTGGTCTCTCCCTTATTTCCTAACCCAGCCCTAACGCCAGTCCAGAACATACAAAACATCTCTGGAGCTGCACCAAGAATATGAACATGAAACGCTTTTCTTTCCATGATTAATTCAATTCACAATGCTTGAGGAAGAGTCTATAAACACACACATGCACACACAGCAGCAGTCTAACAAATTATGCAAAGCGTTTGCTTCATTTTTAGCTTTGCAATCAACCCTCAATTTGATTAGCGGCTCTCTGACACTCACCTGCGAAATTTTTTAAAGCTGACTTTTGCTGCTGTGAATACACGTTTCAGTCATCCTCCACCAATGCAGCAGCAACCTCCCAAGGCCCCAGTGAAGGAGGGAAAACATTAGGCTGGGAAAGGCACTGCTCATCTTGCCTTTCTGGTTTACACGTCCACTAAATCCCACTTGATTTCTCTGCCAGGCTGGCTTGGACACAAAGGGAAGAGAGGGCACAATTAGCACTCACCCCCTGTGCACACACGTACCCTCTTGGGACAAACATCTCAGTCTCTGGAATCTCTTTTGTTCTTTTCTTAATTGCAGACTGATGCTGCAGGATTTTGAAGCAATACACAAGAACTGCTATTCACAGCTAGCTATTTCCTAAAAAGCGTTGGTTTCTCACTGCTGCTTAATTCCTCCCAATGTCACTGTTCAGAGTCACATTTAAAATGCCAACCCCAAACACAAGACAATGGTGCAGACAATCCAAAGAAAAGCATTGCAAGCTCGAAAAGAAGCACATGCACATCACACTGGCTTAATTTGGAAGAAGGAAACAGTGCTGAAACAGTGAGAAAGGTAATTGGGGACTTTCTG
The DNA here is from genome assembly GCA_013397725.1 of Rhagologus leucostigma. Taxonomy (NCBI): domain Eukaryota; kingdom Metazoa; phylum Chordata; class Aves; order Passeriformes; genus Rhagologus; species Rhagologus leucostigma. The sequence continues at coordinate 310,869 of VZTD01000353.1, forward strand.
GACAGCTGCTGTTTCTGTGGGATACATTTCCACAGGGATTGTGACTTGACTGAATGGTGGAACTGAGAGTGGCACCATCAGCATATGAGATGAGGGACTGCTAAAGACAGTATGGAAAGTAGCTGAAAGTAACTTGAATTACTTTAAAATGCATTAGGAGGACAGGTATTATTCAGGGATTGGTTACTACTACTTGATCACTGTAAGTCCTCTGAATCAAAACCTGAGCTCAGAACAGGGACTGATCCAAAATAAAACCACCTTAGCCTCAGAAGGTTTTGCTGTGCACTCAAAATTGAGGGAAAAATTAATTCTCATTAGAAGCAGAGATAACACAAAAATCTGCATGTCTGTTTTTGGGGGTAGGGTGGGTGGGGAACATCACTGTTTTTAAAACAAACTCATTTCAAATCAGAACAAAAAATAAAATAGAATTGTTTCTGCAAAACCAGAAATTCCGTGCTTCTGCAACACTGAAGCAATATAAAAAAGGAATATATGGACAGAAATATGTAAATACACTAGCAAATGTTGCAATAGAATAATCCAGATCTAAATGAGGAAATCAGAATGAAATGTTTTGACTTGCAATAAATGAAACAATTCGACATCATCACAGTGAAATGAGAAAGTCAAAAGACAATTGTTTCTCATTTTCCCATTTTAAATTTTGATACATTTCCAAAAAAGAATTGCTTTTGGACAAAAACACTTTTACAAAGAGAAGACCACTCCACTGATACTTTTTGTTCAATCTGCTTGACTAAAAGCTTCCCACAACAATGCCCTATGAGGCAAATCTTTGCCTTCTTCTGCACCTGAGCACTTCCCTGGTAGCTGCTCCTTGCCTTGAATTCTTTGTCTGCTTCTGTTTCAACAACCAACTCTTCCCTGCTCATCTGTTTCAAGTCAGAGAAGAACCCCATACAACTGAAGTCATCAGCCTACCATGGATTACGATAGATCTCATACATTCTAATCTAAAAATTCAGCTGTGGCAGTTAAAACTAAAGCAGGTGCTTATTTTTTATTCCTGGATTCATGTCAGGTGTCTCGGTGAAACACTGGTTCCACTCTCAGTTCCCTTGAATGGCTCCATGTTCTCTCTCCTGTCGTTAAAAGAAATGTGCGGTTCTCTTCCTCCAGTGAGCAGCTATAAGGACTGCTCTGACATGGTTTTCACTACTTGACTATCCACAGCAATAAAGATGAAAAACTGAAGGAGATCATCTGGAAATAAACAAGGGAAGATGTGTCGGGCCACAAGCAGAGCTGGTACAGCTCAGTGTAAACCCAGGATCCGCCAAGGACCACCTGAGAAGTTCTGGGCTTTGTGAAGGCTCGATTGGAGACAAATCCTAAGTGGTCAGGAACTGTGAGAAGTATTTGGTGGACAGTGTTTTCCCTTGGAAGAAGAAAGGAGAGCTGTTCTCCTTATTGTCTGAAGGAGACACTGCAGCTGCAGCGGGGCTGCAGCTGCTTCTGCTGATGGAACACACCAACGCATTTTTCACAGCGTGCACGTGTCCCAGCCAACTCCCCACTGAGAAAATCCTTCCAGTCTCCCTAATTCCTTCTTGCAGCTTCCACAGAACCCATCATTTTTCACTGCCTCTCCACAACTGTTGTGTAGCATCATTCTGTGCTTCCAAACACCTGACACGTCATCTCTGTGATGGATGAAAGGATTCATGCCAATTACGTGGCCTCTTGAAGGCTCCAGAACTAAAGGCTGTGTAGCTCTGAAATTGTAAAGCACAGTCTAATTTCCTGGAAATTCATGTAAAAATTAATGCATTCTGAAGCTGAATTCTGAAAGCAAGTGGAGCTTGACTTCTCAGGGTCACTCAAACCCACATTTCTGCTTCTTCCACCGAATATTGCAAAGCTCCCCTGGTTTGAAGCATTCAATCTCTGCTGCCTTTTACTTCCCTGGCACCTGTCAGGTCACAATAGTAAGTGCCATGGGGCAGTTTTACATCATCTGGAAGGAAAATTCCAGCTTCAGCGAAGAAGAAATGCTTTCCTGTCTTCTCCATCCAACTGTCTGGGTGTGCTATGAAGCACAAGACAGTAGGAGCACAAAGTGGGCGCTACAGCAGTGCAGCTCCAGTGTTTGCTGACACAGATGAGGCTTCTGCTCTTAAAAGGCAGCCACTCCTTTTTGCAATTCTTCTTTTAGGAACAGGTTGGCTCTTACAAAACCTCAAAAGTCTCTGAAAAGGGGAAGGGCTAAAAGAAAAAGAAAGAAAAGGAGAAAAAGAACTGATTATGAGGGAGAGAAGTGAAATAAAGGGAAGGAATGTGAGGATCACAGGATTAGACATGTCTGGAGAGAGAGCAGGATGGAGGGGACATCGAGCAGAGCACCCTCAGTAGCACCCATCATACCGTGATGGCATCTGAGGTGCTAGTGGGTGTTCTTCCCAGCGATGTGAGAGGATGATAACACAGGCAGACCTCCCACAGCTTCTGGGATTTACCATCAAACTTCCCACACTGGAGTGGTGACAAGAAGTTTCTCTCAACGTTTTGAGTTGATTACAATCTCTGAAGCTTCATATTAAAGCTTTACCCTGAAAGCTGAAGGAAGCACATGAATCCAGAAGCTGGAGCTGTAAGAAGCACAGCACTTATTGCAAAGCTTGTAATAAAAAATGCACCTGGCAACACTAGCAACCTTCCAGGTGCTGGTTAATCTTTGGGCTGCTTGGCATATAGAGTGAGAAGGACCTAAAGGGCAGAGAAGGTTTGCAAGCTGAAATAGGGCTGGAAATCAGACTTGGTTTAATAGTTGTTTCCCTGCTTTCTTATGATGGTTTTAGAAAGAAATACAAGTACCACACATTCTCAAAAGCTAAATTGAAAGAGCTTTGTGACCTTCTTTTCATTTTCCTTTTCCTTTCTTTTCAGGTGTACAATATGTACGGCACTGAATTTTGCATTAATGCATATAGTGGGAAATTGCTTACTTGAATATAGAGTGTAAACAAGAGCAGGATTTGACCAGCAGATAGATTTGCAAAATCTGTCATCTTTATGTAAATGGCTGTAAAGTTACCTTTGTACAGAGCGCTGCATTTTGACACAGTATCCTTTGTTTAGTGCAGAAAAACCCAACAAACAATGCCATGCACAGCATATACTTTTTCAAACTATTGCTGACAAGCTCTTTCATTTGGAATAGTATATAGCTTTAGGCTGTATTACACGTTACATAGTACTAATCAGTAACATTACGTTTTTTTCAGTTGAACCCATTTTTTATCACACAAACTGATTAACACAGCTGTTTTGTGTGTGTGTGCATGCGTATGCCTGTGAATTTCCCTCATAAAACCACTCCAAACTGATCAAATAAAACATGACAACTGTAATTTTCTGGATTAAGACTCAAGTTTTGTCCAGTTCAGGAGTACTTTTTTCCCACTGAAAACTGTGGGATTGACTTTCCTTTGCTCATTCCATATTTATATTATTGCAGGTCTATTACTTCACTGAAAACGCTGTCAATGGATACCAGAAAACACGAGACTGAAATCAAGTCCAAAGGCTGTGCCATTAGAATACTGACATAACCCACATGGCAGGAGTGAAAACACGCATATAAAGGTGGCCAGAATTGGGGATTTGCAAAGTCAGACCAGCTGACCTATAGATTTCCACCAAGCAACAGAGAAACCAAGTGCTGTAGTACTAACAATGTCTGCAGAGTTAACTCTGAATGAATGGCAAGCAGGAGGGCACCAAGAGTGTTCCAGCTTAACTGCCCAGCTGTGCCCAGGCATATACAGACAGCAGACTACCTTCAGACTATCTTCCAGATTAATAAATTAAATGAATCAATAAATGTTGTCCAAATTTTTCCAGCACCCCAAACACATGATGCTCCCCATACAGCTGAAGGAGATCCCACACTTCTTGGGGGTTGCCACCATTGCCATACAGACAACAACACAGCACCTGGTGGGTTTAGCAGATCTGGAACTGCAGTGGAGCAAGTGCACAAGTGCCTGCTGAAGTGACCTGCATAAAATTATTGCATAAGCCTAGTGAAAGCCGGTGCACCTCCATGACATTTTCACTAGACCTTAGCAAAAGGTCTAGAGGTCCAAGCTCTGGACTGGCCTCCAGTTTTATGAGGACTACACTTTACATTTTTTCTGCTTATGCAGGATTCTTTTATGAGTGTCTTTCTTTTTCCTCTTTCAAATTAATCATGTCCTTCTTTAAACGCTACAAAAGAAATAAAAGAAAATGCAGGAAAACACACAAGGTTCTGCATAATGTGTATAAGAAATGAGTGTTTATCACTGCATGAATACCTAATTAGACCAGACATGTAGCTCAACATCAAAATAGCAAAACCACGGGTAAAAGCACGCAGCATTCTACGGTTAGTACTGCAAAGATACAGACAAGAACGCGGAAGGAAAACTCTGTGAAGTAAGAACCATTAGGCAAGCAAGTAAAAAATCCTGCAGAGATGAAGGCATGTCTTAGCTGGGCTGACACTCTAATCTCTTCACTGCAGTCCTTCTTGTTCTCCACCCATTCCCAGCCGTGCACTTATTCCCTGTCCTCAAAGGGATGTAGGCCTCCAAGCTGAAAAGACATCTGCCTGCCTTTGAATTGAATTGAGTGTGTGGCCATAAGGTGTACTCGAGGCAGACCTCTCAGGATAAACGCTGACCTGGTTCGTTAGCTCAGACCTGGAATCACACTGATGTGGTTGCTCTGCCTCCAGCCCCAGGTGGCCTGTGCTGCTTAGTGTGGAGCTTGGGAATAGGAGCCCCGTGATTGCCAGCACTTGTCCATACACCTACAAGGACAGGTTTCTCTACACAGAGACTCTCTGTGTACATTTGGTTTTGGGTAAAATTTAGAGCGGCACATGGCAAAACACTCACAAAACCCATTGTTCTCACTGACCATGGGTCTGGGCTTTACATGTCCTGTGATTTATTCTTCCAAGCAGTTAGAACAGGAGCCTCTGTCCAAGTCCAAGCATCAGATTAGCCTTAAAAGCATTACCTGAGAGAGCATGAGGGTAACAGAGATCTCATGGTGTAGTGATGAGTGTCACTGTGTAAGAAGGTGTGTACAACCTTAATACAGCAGGTATTTTGTGCATCATCCCACTCATAGGAAGGCTTCACCCAGAAAAAACATCCAAAATTTTTTGTCTCCTGCAAGTCCCATTTCTAATGGGCACTATTCAGGCTCCATTGCTTTTTTAGCACTCCACCAACAGACACAAGCTAATGAGGAAGATTTCAGAAGGGGTCCAACCATCCCTGCCATGTCCTTAATTTTTTCCTCCAAAAACCTTCACTTCTTACCTGCCTCAAATTTCAGGTGTCAGTTTCTTCTCTCCTGTCCAGGAAAAATAGCAAAACATTCACCAGTATCTTCTTGCAACATAGTTCCCTTCTTTTGTGCAAAAACTTTCTCTTTCTTCCACATCCTACTTTCTACCATTCACTTCAAACTCAGTTGATCCCTTCGAAGCTCAGCTGATCCCTTCCTGAGCTTCTGGAGCATCTCTCATCCCAGATGCAACTGCAGTTTATTCCTCTCTGGTGATGCCTGGGGATCTGACTCATCACTTTTGCGATTGCTTCTTTGCATCAAAGCCTCATCCAATGCTTGGTCTCTCTGCATGAAAAAGCGTGGTTAGAAGAGATATGACTATCTAGCAAGCCCTGGAGATAACAAAAAAATTGAGATAGGTTAAGGCCATCTGTTCACTGCTTTTACCTTTGGTTTTTTGAGTGACCTGGGATGGTCTATCCTGTTCAAGAACAGCAGCTCGGAACAGAACCTGCCTCGCATTATGAGGTCCTGCAATCTGCTGCAGGCTTTTCAGCTGGTGAGGCGCATGCCATGCGTTCTGCAACGCCTCCTCCTTGGCGGCGACAGGGACACACACCTTTTCTCTGCCTTCTGCCATCCTGCAGCTGGTCTGAAACTGCTCCTGAGCAGTACCCACCTGAGCTGTCCCATCATCGAGATGGCTCCAAGAACAAAACCTGATGTGAGCAAGGCTGGCAGGAGCTGAGCATGCCGGCCCAGCTCCTCAGCTCTCACGCCAATTCACTGGTGGCTGTGCTGCGTGCATGTCAGCAGGAGATTACCTGCCTTAGTCCACGATCCGTTTTTGTGCTTCTCAGGGAAGCGTATTCTAACATTCCTCTCTTTTAGAGACCAGTCTGGGCACATGCTGGATGTCGGTGCCCCCCTCCCCATGTTTAATTCTGCTTTCTGAACTGTGCATTCTGAAAGCTTCTGCAGAGCACCGCATGCAATTAGAGACAGTCCCACAGGGCAGAGGTGCAGGCTGCATCCTGAGATATTCCTCTGCTGTGGAAAATAAACAACAGCCTCTGAGACTATTCCTCTGCCAAATAATTTTAGCATTTCACCGTCACACAGCAGGTGGGCTGGGTGGGGAGGGAACACCACCAGAGGTGCCGCTGCGCCAACCTCAGGAGGCTGGTTATTTTAAAATGCACCAGACAATTAATTAATTTTCCTTTAAAAAATGTTGCAAAAATGTAGTTGGAGGTATTATACCTCATAACAAAGTCTCTATTATAAATGAGCCTCTCCTTTTCAGACAGGCCTGTAATTAGATTGCCTGTGGTGATGATGAATGGCCAAGGTGAATTCGTTTCGGGGAAGCACACGGCAGCAACCCACATCCAAAAGGCAAGGAAGGGCTACCTGCAGCCACCCCTCAGGCTCCCACAGCTGTCCCCCTTGCTCGGGAAGTCACACAGCCCCCACTGTGGAAAAGTCATGGTCATTCCCTTCCACTCCTGACTCTCACCAGCGTAGCAGCAGCGTGGGGCTGGATGTGGCCTCTGGGGCACCATCCATCGCCAGCTGGGCATGGAACAAGGAGCAGAACTGAGAGCTGAGGCTCAGCCACTGCAGCCTTGACAGGACTCCCTGCTTGTCCCCCAACAGCCCTCAGTTCCTGTGGCCCCAGATCTGCTTCGTTTTGTGGGGCCAGGACCACCGGGAGACTCTGGCGAGGGTCCGAGGGCCGCAGTGCAGTCACACAGCCCTCCCTGCCTTCACAACGAGCGCCAGCCCCGAGCATCTCTGGGCAGCTTTATTACCGTGATTAATGCTGGGATGAGGAATCTCCTCCTCCCCATCCTCCCTTGCCTGCTCTGCAGTAAATGCCGTTCCAGAGGCAGGGCCGTGGAGAGCACTGTGCCCCAGTGACCAGGGAACGCTCTCCTTAAGGTCTGGCTTTAAACACCTTTGCTGTCAAGAAGAAGCTCGCTGTTGTGCCGTAGTGCTCGTGGCTGCATTTCAAAGGCAACATTTTGCAGGATGCAGCAGGTATCTGGAGAGATGTAGGTCACGCTGGGCTCAGTCCCAGCCAGGAATCACCACTTGCTTACAGGTGTTTGCTGTTCACAGAGGCCATCATCATTTGGCTCACCAAGACAAACAGCTTGAGCTTTGCATTGTTTCAGAAGTTTCTGCTTTCTCAAGATTGTGACTTATTTTTTTCCTTTCCCTCAACTTTACTGTCAGTCATTATGCAACAGCCCATGCCTGGAAATGAAGAGCTCCATCCAGAAGTAAAAGCCTCTATAAAAAGAAGAAACTGTCCCCAGGACAGATCCATTTCAGTAAATGGTGAGGGTGATGTGAAATGAAAGTTGTGCTGAGATCATTAGCTCCAAGAACATTGAAAGGACTGAAGAGGTATAAGCTGAATGAAACGTAAGAATTACAAGCTCCGTTGTCATTTACAGTTACAAAAACTCTTGCCTGGACAAAATCATTGGCAGAATGAGGCAGGTGATGGCTGTAACAGCAGCACATTTCTGCTCTGTGGGCTTTTTCCTTGGCATTAATAAAAATAGTCTACTTGGAGGATGAAACAGCCGCTTGCCAGAAGGCCTCTGGCTCCCCACACAGCACTGTTCGATGAGGTGTGGATGCTAAACCTTAGGAAGGAACACTTGATTGGGAAATTGCAGGCCTCACTAACGCACAGTCTGCTCCACTTTAACCACATGTTTTCATGGGCCTCCTCTTCCTTCTCTGGCCCTGAACACTTTCTGAACAACCCTAAAACTCGCAGCATCAATTAATGCAAATGTGACAGGCTTCTCTGATATGTAGGGTAAGGAGTCTTTCAGCCTCATTAGAGAAGGGAAGGGCTTTCCATCCATCTCCTGATTTTGATGGAAATGGTATACAACATGTTTTATCTCTGTGAAACAATAAGAGCGAAGGGGCTGTGAGCCAGGGCCGCCAGCTAAGAGTTGAAGATGAAATTTAATTGGTTAGTAACAAAATTTTACTGCTGAGACAGCTTGTTTACATCTATTTAATGTCATTGCTTCCTGAATTTGTCTATCAGGGAGTGCTGCCTGGCTGCTTCAGCCAGATAACAAACTGGTTCGTGCTGCTTCCAGATCTATCTTCCCTTCTGGCCACCAACAGCTGCTTTTCAGTGTTTCAGTCTCTGTCTGGTAGGGTCCTTTCCCACTGAGCTGCACCGGGGTGCCTTCTGTACCTGCTTATACCATGGCCTTTCACCTGCTGGTACTGTTGTTTAAATCCCATCCCTTATCTCAGTCCTGGTTCTGTGCCTTTTGTTTGCCATCCCATAGCCTTTCGCCACTTTGCACTTCCACGTTTCCCAAACCTGATCCTTACAACCCCTGAAAAGTGCATTTTATTTAAGTGAGACATTTCAGCTCTAACGAGAAATTGTGCAAGGACTTGGGAACTGGATATCGGGAACATGGAATCACTGAGTGAGCTCCTACTTTGCAGGACTGAGCCTATAATGCACTCCAATTTTCCTACATTTGCTTTAGTTTGAGCTGTGGCTGCCAGCTCCCCAGCGTGCCTTTAAAAGGCAAGAGGATGGGGAAGTGCATTTGTGCAGCTTGCCGTGTCTACGGCACAGTGCTGCACGCTGCAGGCAGAGCCAGAGCCCACAGGCAGCGGTCTCTAACCCAGCACTCTTGAGCTGGTGACAGTGTTTGCAGACCTCAGAGTTCAAGCATAAGAGGGAAAAGAAACTCAGGTTTAGGGTAGCTGAGAGCATAACGCACCTCTCTGTGTGCAGATGCCCTTGAAAGCACCGATGAATTCTAAAGCGCCGCACCTGCGCCCATTGACATTCAGGTGATGTGCCCAACAAAGAGCAGCCTGCACATCCAGGAGGGCACACCGAGATTGGATCCACAGTTCACGGGAGAAAAATGTGAGACAATATCACTGAAGTGCTGCTGTAGGAATGCTGAAGGCAATGGTCTACTACTCCACCTCTATGGCTTTAGGACTGTAATAGGTTGAACCTGAGCTGATTGACGAGCTTTTGGGCCAATCGTGCTTTTGCAATTTTGCATATAAAAGCCCGTGCAAGCACAGGAGATTTTCTCTTTGTTTCTTGCCTCAAGGGCCCAGGGGTGGCTGAAGGCAAGGAGCTCCGGGCCCGGGCCCAGGTCCAGGCCGGGCCCTTCTCGGTGTGGCGGAAGCGTGGGCTGGCCCTCCCCTCCCAGGGAGAGCTGTTCCCGCTCCGCAGGCAGCGTGTAGCCGAGGCCACGTGGCCGAGATGATCTGAGGCTGTGAGATCCCGCACGGGACTGGCGAGGCTGGCGGGGTACCTTTGCATCCAGCACAGCTCTTGCTAAAACCGAGGAAACACCACACGTCAGCAAGGGAGGAAGAGAGAAGTAAAGTCACATGGGATGAAGCTGAACATGGTGACCCCAAGGTCAGAAACAGAGGGGAAGAGGTGAGACCACGTGGGAAGGCAGCTAGATGGCCACGGGAAAAGAGGGCTGCCGCGCTTTGGGCGCAGAGCTTAAAAATGCTTCTTGCAAAGCCGTAGAAAGGACTTTAATCCATTTGGAAAAACTTGGGGGGATGGGAAATTCTTGTGCAGCTTGTGACTTTTAGGAAAGGCCCATGCCAGGCCACAAAGAAGTTGTGAGAAGCTGTTAGGGATTCAAAGCAGAAAACCTTTGTTTTCAGGCTGAGATAACTCATCCTTAAAAGACTAAAACCCCATTTTCTCCTGTGGCCCGTGACTTGGCAGTGTGGGAAGACTGCGCAAGATTCATGGGAGAGATACCTTTTTAACTTCAACAGATTTTCTCGGGGCGAGACTGTTGGTTTGTGAAAATTCTGTGGCATAATAGAAGAACCTCTTTTCCTTAAGCATAGAAAAACTCTTAAAGTGCAACTCTGACCAAAAATCGCATGTTCTTGTTTTGTTTTCACTTGTGAGAGGTTTCTAGCAAAGAAAGAGGCACTGGGAAAGAAAGGCGTTTAAAGGTTTGCTTTAATTTCTTATGATTTCTTTTTTTTTCATTCTGTTAGTAATAAACTTTGCTTTATATTGCAACTGTTTAAGTGTGGACCTTGTTTTGCCCCGAAATTTCTTTACATTTTCCTCAATAAATCCATATTCCCCTTATGCATATAATTGGATTTCGTGTATTTGGCGTTTAAACCAGCATCAAACCACAACAAGGACCATGACAATATTCTTTACGAATGGCTCTTGTTTCTGTTGCATTATAAAAGCAGGGAGGCAGCAGTAAGGTGTTTCTTTTGAAGTGGAAGGCAATTGTTTATGAAAAGATGCTAGAGGAACATTCAGATGTACATGAAAAAAGCTGGCATAGCACGATTTTCATTTTAAAGCTCAACAAAAAGCGATGGAATGATTCTTTAGTTAGCTTCGTACCTGGGTGAATCCCAAATTTCAGTATTTGGGTCTTGTTGGGAGGATTATTTAGCCAATGGAAATAATCCTGAGCACTTCCAAATTCTTCAGCTAAATGCTGAGAAAGTTGAATCAGGATACAAGGTCTTCTTACAGAAATAGGTGCTGGCATGGAAGAGGGATTCCAGCCCTCTGAGTACTGCCATGTACATGTTTGTCATGCTCAGGGTATCTGTTTCACTTAGACTGAGTCAGAGTTATCACATAAGGTTTAACTATTGCTTACACGAACTTCGGAGGGTAAGCTACTGCATGGTTGGAAAATGACCAGTGTTGCAGAGACCCCAAGGCTCAGCTTCTTCTCTGAGAAGTCCTCAAAACCAAGCCACAAGAGGAGCAGAGTTTTGGACAGCCATGTATAACATGAGTGATAACAAAAGATGTTGTCAGGAAGTGTTAGTAAGCTAAAGGAAATTAAGAACATTGCTCCTGGAAACAGAGAAAGAGGAGCTCATTAAAATGGATCCTGTTGAAAGGAGGCTTTGGGAAAAAGAGCACACCTTGTCAGAAGACATTAAAATACTTATGAGAGCCACTTACCATCCATATCTATCATTAACTGGTGTTTGGGATTTTGAAACAGTATGGATGCAAACCCTCAGAGCCTCTCAGAGTGACAGAGTTTCAGAAGATAACACTGGAGAGGAACTCCTCAGGCTAACAGAAATGGTGACATCAGATCATCACTTCTGTGGGTGAAGACTAGCAGGTGCACAGCTCTACCACAGGAGATGTTTGATACCATTCCTCTGGAGCCACATTTTTTAGGTGAGATCTTAGACCAAAACGGGCATGTGTCAGGCCCCATGCTGCCGTGAGACTCGGGAGAGATACTGCAATTACCTACCCGTGACAGAACTTTTAAAGATGGCCAGTTGGCTTTGGTTTTAAGTGAATTGCAGGATGTTCTTCCCCATCCCCTGAGGCTCTCACACCCATGTGCTACCTCTACAGAACAAGGCCTTTTTCCCCAGGGGAGTAGAAAAGAGAATACCCTTCACACAATTTTGCTTCGCCCATAAGGGCATCAGCCAGGCATGACGCATTCATGGCAACTAACAAGGTTTGTAAATATACCATGTCTAGGAAGTCACTGGTGGCAGATGTTTTTTCTCCCTCACTGCACACAAGCCTTGTAAGCACAAGCACCCTTTCAGCATAGTAGCAAAGGAAAAATAAAGCGATGTCTTGCCTTGGAGAGAGAAAAGGCATTGTCTAGAGATGAGCAACTTGTGCTGGTGGGGGGAGCTCATTTGGAAAATTAAACATGACCTTTTAAGCAGAAAATGAATGGATGTAGAGCAGACAACCCATCAGCTGTGTGAGACAAAAATGTTGCAATCTGGCTAAAAGCACCCTGCACTTTTTGTTGAGCTCTAGATACTATAAAAAGCCATAGGCATGTGATTTTGCCCAGTTCCTCTGAGTATTGATATAGGCAACTGTTCGCAACAACAGAAACAGTGGTGTCTTAACAATAAACACGATGCATTCTCAGCACTTGATGGAGGAAATTTGGCCCTGGTGCAATCAACACAATTGCATGAGCCTGACTTTCTGCTGTCTCCACTCTGCAGGTCTCTACACGCCCTTGTTCCACTGGCTACAGCTCAGTCAGCTCTGAAATACCTCCTTGGAACCCTGGCAGGTTCCCCCCTCCCCAGACAAAGAGCCAAGGCTTCCACTGCTCACCAGCCTTCATCCCTGACCCCTAGCAAGCCCTGGCTCCTTCCTGGGCTCAACCTGATATGTCACAAGAACATAGTCAGGATGTGTGTGAGAAGCTGCCTGGCTCCTGGGGCCAGTGCAGCCATGGAAGATGAGCGAGCACTCAGTGTCTCTTAAGAAGAGATTCTTGTAGGAGAACAAGACCCAGGGCTAAGGGAGACCCAGCACCTGCAGAGCACAAGAGGTGCACAGTCATTGCTGATTGCACTGAAACACCTGACGTGAAGAATGAGCTGCAGAAGCCTCCTGCTGCATTGCAGAAATCGTGTCTGTCTTCTCCAAGGTTCCTATCCACATCACAGCCTCTACTGACCTCTCCTTGGATGTCATACGACCTTCCCCCCCGAGGGGAGGGGCTGCTAGTGAGCCAATGCTGCCACACACTCTGTCAGTTTGGAGTTTGCTGCCCTTTAGGTCTGCTGCTGCCTCCATCTGTCAGGGCCTTTCAGCTGCTGCATTTTGTCACAGTCTCAGCCTCTTGGCTCTCTGAGTAAGCAGTTGCCTGGAAATGTCAAAAACCCCCAAACCAGAGGCATCCCATTCTGCTTCCACTTCTCATCCCAGACAACCTGTGAAAGAACACAACCTTGTGGCTATGCCTCCAGCACCTGAGACCAGGGGACAGCACGCTGCTGTGCCTTCTGTCACAGCAACCCACAGTAAGCCTTTGATTTCAGGCTGCCCACCTTTTATAATAGTGTGTTTCATTCATCTAAAGTTGCATGGCTGGAGGAGCCCACGCCCACGCTGACATTGGCTTGGAGACTCCATTTGTACGTTGGGTTTTGGTTTACTGTCACTCACCACCACTTTAAAGTGAAGACAAACCGTTCAAGGAATGCACAGGCGTGGTGCCCTCCTCTGTACAGCCTGTGTAACACTGGTTTCCAGGAAGAAGAGTACCTTGGGGAAGAAGGGCAGGAATGTGTCAAAGAGTCAGCCTTTCATTTCTGTGTTTAAATAAATAGAAAAAAAAAAAGTAAAATAATGTTTAAAACTCACTTAAAAATACCAGGCATGCTCTTTCTGCTGACCTTGCATGAAAATGATAATCAAAGAGCCTTTGTAGTTTACAGCCTTTTCTAGTTGCAGTTCTCTCGTATGGAGATAAAATACTTGTTGGTACAGTGAGTGACAGGGAGAGAAGTCATACTAACAGGCTTCCAATGATGTCATCCCAGGAGAAAAAAAGGGAGAAAAAGAACCAGCTGAAAATTAAATACAATAATAGAAACATGTCTTTTCATATTAAAATGTTGAAAATATGGGCACGTAGAGCCATATCACTGCTGGGTGTAAGTCAGCATAACCCTGCTGACATCAGGGATGCTATATGCCAGTTCACACTATCCAAAGAGCTTTTCCTTTAACTATGTTCTGCTTTCAGCCAATGACTTCTCAAGTATAATTTCCAGCCTGCAACTGGACCATGTGTGCAGGTTTACAGCAGTGATAAACCAAGGGACTTGGGGGGATGGCTTCCTATTTGAGAAGACACTTCTCAGCCGTGCCTGCCTACAGCGTGTCTCAAGAAAACAGTAAAAATGTTTGTCATTTCAAGCAGTAATCCATCAGCTGTGAGGTGGGTGCATAAATATCCTTATCTGGCAGATAGGAAAAGTGCACTCCTGCAGGATGTAGCAGGTCTGTGGCAAGCACAGCCAGACCTCTGGTCTTCCCTCTCCATACCCCAGTCCTGTGACTTCAGCTCACAGTGCTGTCAGAAAGCGACTCAAAGAAGGAGCACTTCACCTTGAAACAGAGCAGATTGCAGCAGGCACAAGATGTTAAAAGAAACACAAACCAAAAGGCAGAATGCACTTGGTGCCCCTGCAATGTCTCCGCTTATTCACAGACCATTTCAAATCAGCCAAGTTAAACACTGCCCTGCACTGTCCCCACACTCAGTACATTTCCCAAGGACACAGTTTAAAGGCTTTCATCAAGGCACAGCTTAATTTATTTGTTTGCTTCTCGCCTTGCTCGGGAGAAAGCATTTTTGTTTAAATGGGGAGAATAAATAGTCTCCTGACCCTTCTCTCTGCAGCACGTGCTCCTGCACTGCCCTGTGTTTATGAGGCTAATGGGGGAGAATGCTGTGGGAGGCCCTTGTTAAAACACTGGCAGCGCCTTCCCTTTTGTAACAGGATGATTCGGGGATGCATCGTGTTTGCAGAAGCAGGAAAAGGAAGAGCAGGCTAATAAAAAATATCCATTATCGGAGCTTTCTGTGCATAAGGACAGACGGGCAAAATGCAGGGAAGACAACAAATACCTTGGAATAAAGAGCCCATGATGGAGATAAATAATCATGGGGCTCATTCAACAAGAGCCTGCTGTTTAGAAATCCACTGGAACAGCTGCAGCCTACACGTCATTATACTTCTGATCAGTGAGCATTAGGAGCCTTTTTGTGAGTCCCTTGTTTGTTATATCAATCACTGCAAAACAGACTCTACAGACATAAACCCACACAGGAAATAGGGGGACTTCTCCTGACCCCAACTTTGCCAGTCAGTCTCCATTTTAATCTTTTTAACTCCACCCCTTCACTTTTCTTTTCTCCAGTGTTCTGGGGTAAAATGTACATCTTCCTCATCAGATCTGTATGGCTTTCTTTTTGCTTTTTGAATAATCTTTTAGTAGAGTTTGATACCATATCACACCTTCTGGCTTGGGAGACACTCACTGAAAGCTGGAACTATAAATGTGGGGTCTCAGGTCTCACATATCAAGCTTATTTCTGTACTTATTTATGGCCCTAGCAGTATCTTGGCAGTGTGTCAACATGCTGTGCAGGAAAAGATGTTTTTCCCTCCTCTCATTCTTTTGGGGCTGTGATAAAGGAAAATGGCATATCGCTGAGAATAGAGGGGAAAGAAGGCCCCTGGATTTGACTGCGAGAAGAAAGATGCATCACTCCTTCACAAACAAGCAGAAAAAAGGGAAAAAGAAAGAGCTGGGACTCCAACTGCCCTCTTTTTATCACAGACATCTTCTTCAGGCTTTGCATGTATGGCTGGGTGAAAATCATTTGTGTCTCTAAACGGAGCGACCCACAGGCATATCCATGAGGTGAGCTTGCTCCTGCCTTCCTCATGGTGGTGGCACCTAAGCCACACGGGGTGGCTGCACACATCAGCCTCACAAGCAACCTGCAGTTCCTTGGTGGAGGTTGCAGTAACCGAGCCTCCCCCAGCAGATGCTGTGTTGGACAGGAGAGGGCAATGAAACTGTTCCCACTGCCTTCCTCCTGCCACCCACAGAAGTTCATTTGTGAGCTGGTGTCGCTGTGGCTCCTCTGCAGCCACAGACCTTCTTTTACAGAATCACAAAGTCTGCTGAGTTGGAAGGGACACACAAGGATCACGGAGTCAAACTGCCTACTCTGCACAGCACCATCCTGATACCTCTCTGAGATGTGTGGGGTCTTCTGTAGGGACAGGCGGTTCTCGTGGAATGAGTTGTGTCCAATCTTTTCTTAAGGCTGTCTGTGGATCCTCATTGGCTTGATAGTTTAAGCTGATACCAACGCAATTCCAGTAAGCCCCAGTTTCTAAACTGGGTCTTTATTTCCAAATTTGTTGGCAGTTGCCTGTTGCTAGTTCCAGATTTGCTCCACCACATTCTGATCCCACACCTCCCCTGCCACCTCCTCTCCACAGTGCCAGTTTCTGAACAGAAGGGAAACCAGGGTGTGCTGACTGATGGTGACAATGACGTGCTCTGGGCTGGCACACAGTTTGGACCTCTGCGAAGGCTGGGATGTTCTGTGCCGTACCCTAGAATGCTCCTGTGAATGCAGTCTCCATGGATTAATCACATCTCTCCACAGCAGAATCTTAATTGCATGATTCATCTCTCAATATCTCCCCTGATCTGTTACTTTGTTTCCCACAACCTTTCATTGCACGTGCTTTGATAGAGCTGTATCCCAAGACAGGCCTTTATCCTGCCAGGATGGAGATACCTAAACATGTGCATCCTGTGCCTGAGAGAGAAGATCCCTGGAGGTACTGAAACTTGTGCCCAGCTGGGAAAAGAAGATGCCTAAGCAGCAGGAGGCTCCATGTCCACTGGTCTGGACAGTGCCTCCCACAGTGAGGACCATGTCATGGTGCACAGTCTGGAGAATCCTCGTGTAACACAGCAGGCAACTTCCAGCGCAGGCAGGGCCAGGAGAAAGGCTTTACCTTCTTCCATCTTTCTTGAGAAAGATTTTGCTGCAGCAAAGCACCATGAGGGACACCAAACCCCCAGACTAACCTGGCAGTCTGTTGCATCACTGATGGATGAGGGATCTCTCTGCC
The DNA here is from genome assembly GCA_013397725.1 of Rhagologus leucostigma. Classification (NCBI taxonomy): domain Eukaryota; kingdom Metazoa; phylum Chordata; class Aves; order Passeriformes; genus Rhagologus; species Rhagologus leucostigma. The sequence goes on from VZTD01000353.1 coordinate 327,684, forward strand.
TTTTTTTGTTTTGTTTTGTTTAACAACCTCCGCTTTTTCAGGAACAGAGGGGGAAGAGCAATTTCTAGCACAAGCAGTGCAGGTTTGGTGCACCACCCACAGATCTCACCTGGCCGTTCTCCACCTCTGCCTGATTTGCTGCACACTGTGTGGCCCTTACAGTTCCCCAAGGAGGGGACACCTCTGCGGTGACAGAAGTGACTTGTGCTCTCTGTGGGTGCAGCCCTCTGTGCTGGCCACTGCTCTGCTCATCCTGCTGCAGGCATGTGGACATCCTTTGGATCCTTAAGTGTGGCATTCTTTGGATGCTGAACTCCTCGCAGGTCTTCTCCAATTTCCTATCTCTCATAGACTATTAACTTCCCAGCAGTGTAAGGGTGACAACACAGCCTGTCTAAGCAGGAACCTAAGCATGATGTCAGTGGTTAACCACAGCTGAGCATGCAAAAATGTAACATGCTGTGTTTCCAAAATGTTTGTGTAAGATCCTGTGTGAGATGACATAATATTACTTAGAAAAATGATGTGATATAATTAAAAAGGCCTCTTCCTCTACCCCCACTGCCTGCCATTGGTTCCCTGCTCTCCTTGGAGCTCCCTGGCAACATCCGAGCAAATAAGCAGCATCAATCACTTACATCCACTTTGGTTTTCTTTTTCACCCTTGTTTTTAATTTAAAAATGCCCCAAAGTTGTTATTGTGTTCCACCTCTCCTAATAAATAAAAAAACCCTTAAAAAATAAAAAAATCGGGAATTAGTCCTGACTTGCTTGCAACCTGCCTGACAAAATATCTCAAGCAGCAGTGTTCCAGCCATCACATCCTGAGTCCCTGACACCAAAGCTATTCCCAACAACAGCACTGGAATAACTTCAGCAAGGCAGGTAGCTTCTGGAATCATTCATAAAAATGATTTATTATTTAGGAGGGCAAGTAAGGCCACTGGGATCTGCCACTTTCTCCTCCAGAAACAAACTCTACACACTATGTTAACCCTCTAGAATACAGTTACGTACATACCATTAGCAATGGATCATAGTTAGGCTTCTCATGTACCCATTAGAAAACCACCCCAGGGATTTTTCTAGAATTGTTTCGTTGTAACTGATTTTTGCCCTAGCCAAATGCAAAAAAAGAAAATCCTGATCAAGCAAATACAGACTTTCTGAAGATGATAAACATTGCCAGGTCAGGAATATTTCCTAACACGGCTAGGAAAAGTGAGTCGTATTTATGCAAATGGTTGTCCTCTGGGCAGTGCAGGAATAATTAGCAAACTTTAGTTCCATAGCAAAAATCCTCTTCTGTGCTGGCGAGCTGTAATTCATGGTAACAGTGTTCATCCAAAGTCTCTGTCCACAGAATTTCTCCCTTTAAGCTGCTTTATGCACCCTGAACACCGAGACAGAAGGACATAGGAACTGGGAACTTTGTCCTCCTCTAAGTCTCTGTGGCTTCTCCACAGCTAACCAGGGAGGTTGCTGGTGAAGTGGTACGTACCACTGGCCATCCTCACTGCTGAAATTGTGGACACCTAAGGAGAACTACAGGGCCTGACCCAGAGATGACCCAATCAAGAGATTGATCACTTCAAGTAAACTTGGAAAGGGCCTAAAATAAAAATGCTGCTCTCGTGATTTAACCTGGTAGGCAGCTCAGCCCCGTGCAGCCACTTGCTCATCCCTGCTCACAGATGGGATAGGGGAGAATCAGAAGTGTCAAAGTGCAAAAAATTGTGGGTTGAGCTGAAGTCAATTTAATAGGTAAAGAAAAAGCTGCACATGCCAGCAAACCAAAACAAGGAACCCATTCCCCACCTGCAGACGGGTGTTCAGGCATCCCCAGGAAAGCCGTGCTCCATCACACGTAATAGTGACTTGGGAGGACAAACAGCATCACTCGAGCATCCCCCGTTTCCTTCTTCCCACATCTCTGTCTGCTGATCATGATGCCATATGGTGTGGGATAACCCTTGGCTCGGCTGGGCTCAGCTGTCCCAGCTGTGAACCCTCCCAGCTTCTTGTGCAGCCCCAGCCTCTCGTTGGTGGGGGTGTGAGAAGCAGAAAAGGCCTTGACTCTGTGAAAGCTGCTCAGCAATAACAAAAACCTCAGTGTGTTATCAACACTGTTTAGCATCACAAACCTGAAACAGCACAGTGCTGTGAAGAAATTTAACTCTGTCCTAGCCAAAGCCAGTCCAGCTGGGAATATCTGAGCTGTCTTTAGACTTTCTAAACGCCAGTGACAGCTACTCTGATGTGTAGTTCAAGAGCATGGGGACTCAGCCCCCTGCTCTCCAGACCTTCCTGTCAGGTCCCAGGGGGCCAAGGCCACCAAGGCAAACACTGGTAGGGGGCTGACTGAATGCAGTCACTTTTCCGCACTGGCAAGCAAAGGAATCTCCTGCCCGGAGGTTTTTGGCGTCTCTGTTTCACCTCGCAGGCATTTCCCCCTACCTGCTCCACCCAAGTGGGGTACTTTGGGATGGATATGTAATTCCCTGGGGTCTTCACTGCAGACAAGCTGATTTAGCAGCATTCAGAGAGGGGACAGTGTCTATGAGGAGTGAGGATGTCTCCTGGGCCTCTGCAGCGTGTCATCACCACAGGAAGGGCTGTGTGGGCAGGCAGTCTATCCATACCCTGGCATAGCTTCCGTTAGCTGCTAATTGCCCTGCAAAAAGATTACCTCGAGGTTTCTCAGCCTTTTCTATGCTGTGACCCGTTGTTTGAAAACAGCTGAAGTTTTTTGACACCCACTCCCTGACATATCTCCCAGAAAAAAAGAAGCCTTGGGGGAGTGACCAATGCCCTGCTGCAGGCTGTAGCTGGGACGTTTGCATTACTTTTCAAACAGCATTTTAACACGGCAGCAGCAGTAGTGGTGTGTGGAAGAGTTTTGCTCCGAAAAACGCTGCCACAGAGAGCAGCCTAGTAGGAGACATGGCCTCTCAGCCTTCAATCCAATACATGCCCAGTAATAGCTGTGATGCTTACTGGTAGAATAGTTTGGGTTGGGAGGGACCTTAAAGGTCACTTAGGACAACCCCCAGCGGTCTCCGGGTCAACACCACTCTGTCTAATCAACATTTACACAGCGTCCTTGGGAGTCCAGCACACCTGGGGGAGCAGCAGCACAAACGTGTTTCCTGTTGGATCCCACGGACAGTGACTGACTGCTCTCTGCAGCGCCATTTAACACCTCTCCAACTTCAGCTGTGGGAGAAAGAGAGCAAAGCCAGCCTCTCCCACTACCTCTCCTCCCTATGGTCACAGAAGAGGTGCTCTGCCTCCTCTACCATAAACTGATAGCAATGGTCTCCTTGTCTTTTGAGTGAAAGATGCCAACAAGGCAGCAGCGTCGCCAGTGCTGCCTCAGATGCAAGGTGGAGACATCACTCAGAAAGCTGAGCAAGTAGCCCCTGCCATGCCCAAGCAGTCTGGCAGCAGAGTTCTCACTGAGATCTTTTATCCTTGTGCTAGGAGATGGAATTAATCTGAGGATTTTGGAATTATTATCATTTGTCACCAAGATGAGTGGGCAAAGTTTCACAGAAAGGAAATGTACGTGAATTCAGACACTCCCATAACATCATTCACACACACACCCCCCTGAAAAGCACATTTATTTCTTCTGTGTTTTATTTTGTGTATGAGTTAGACCCAACCACTTCCTCGGCAATTCATGTATGCAGGCAAAGCCACAACTCACACTAGGGTGGGCTGATGCTGTACCTCACATCTTGGCTTGTGTGGAATTCGGCCAAAGGAGACCTATTTGGGTCACATCTTTTCGTGCAGGTTCCGTTTCAGTTATATTGGAAAATTACAGAGGCAGAGTGAGGACTCATGAAACGTGTCTTTCTTTGCTCTGATAAAAGTTGTAAACTATGACTAAAGCACGTGTGTGTAAGAAGTGTACAAGCAAAAAATGGCCAATTTAAGGATGCACGTGCAATGACATTTTATATATCTTAATTTCTAAGTATCTGACTTGTCTGTCCTTATTTTTTCTTTTCGTAAATTGGAAACTGGGCATTTGTTTATCTGTTCTCTATTTCTGTGGTCTTCTCCCAGCCCTTCCTGTCTATCCCCAAGCATAAAGTCTGCATGTCTAGATCTCTCATCACTCTGTTGGCTTTGGATATGAGTGAGCAATATTCAAGATACAAAAGAATTGCGAAAGCCCAGTTGCACTGTTTACCTGCATATTTAGCAATATACCATTGAAACTGGCCTGATGACAAAGGAATGTCCTTGTAATGGAACTTCTGGAAGAATTAAATGAACCTTGACAGGAGCAACTAATGCTGTCTGCATGGTGGGAAGGCAGACATGGGCTGCAGTTGTGTGAAATGCACCTTGATGTGGGAGCGGTGCGAGGGGCCCAGACTAGGTCTGGAAATGGAAAGTGGTGGGTACAGTCCTACCGATGTCATGCTGTACCCACTGTAAAAAGCCCTGTGGGTTGCTACGTAGTCACAGCCCAAATCCTTCTGGGCCTGGGTGCCTGGGCACGTGCTCGGGGTGCAGCACCATGGTAGTGGTAAAGCCATTCCCTGCAGGGGAAGTGCCAGGTGTCTGAAGGAGATGAGCTGGGCTCATCAAACATTCCAACACCTGGTTGTGTGCTCTGATAAATCGTACTGCTTTCTGTTTCCTCTGGTGTCAGAAGCACAGAATTGATGCCCTTGTTTGCAGCTGACACTAAGCTCAGTGGCAGTGTTGATCTGCTCGAGGGCAGGAAGGCTCTGCAGAGGGATCTGGATCAGTGGGCCAAGGCCAATGGCAAGAGGTTCAACAAGGCCAGATGCTGGGTCCTGCACTTTTATTACAACAAACCAATGCAATAGTACAGATGTGGCCTTGAGTTGCAACAGGACAGTTTCAGGTTGGACACCAGGAAGAATTTCTTCATGGAAAGATTTTTTAAGCATTGGAATGGGTTGCCTGGGAAGGTGGTGGAATCATCATCCCTGGAGGTGTTCAAGAAATGACTGGATGTCGCACTCAGCGAGTGCCATGAGTTGACAAGGTGGTGGTCAGTCAGAGGTTGGACTCGATGATCTTGGAGGTCTTTTCCAATCTAAACGATTCTGTGATTGTGTGATTCTGTTCACCTAATCAGGACAATTCTCAGTGAAGGTATGGAGAACATCACTGCCTTTCAGCACCTCCTGCAGTGCAGTGCAGCTTGGCAGCCACGTCCTTACACACTTACCCAATTAAACTCCTCCTCTGCCCCAGTGGCTGTTTAAAGAGACTGGCTGGCCAGTGAGAGCAGCTGGCTAGGAGTAATGGTGAGGCGAGGGAGGTAGTTACCCTGCTTATTTTACATGACGTCTGAACAATCTGTCCATATAAAAAGGAGGCAGACGGAGGATGGAAAGATAAACGGAAATGTCGATGTAGACTGTAAACCTGGTGGCACTCGCAGGTTACACTGTATAATCAAAACAACTTGTGTTGTGCAAACTATCCTTGCCAAATAACTGAGGGCTGCTTCAGTGCTGCTGCTGCTGCTGCTGCTGGGGTCAGTCCTGGATCCCAAGAGTTTCTGTGTAGACTGTCGGAAGGAGAGGGATGCTGTCACTGCTTCCTCAGAGCTGCTTTCCTGCCTCAGCTCTTGCACAGAAGCCACACGGTGCCTGAAGCATCAGCTCAGCTGGGTGGCTCCCAGTCTTGCTCCCAGTCTCACTCCTAGTCCTTTCCCTGGAGACAGAGAAGTCGTCAAACTCATTAAGGCATTTCCTCTCCTCAGAAAGACGAGGCTCAAGCAGCAAGAGCTGTCTCCCCTGAGCCTGGGTTCCTCCACAGTGACTCGTGCAGGCAGAGGTGGGTGTGCTGCCGTCTCCTCCTGCCTTGTACCTGTCGGATGAGTCGGTAGTGCTGAGCCTTTCCCTGGCATGGCCAGCCTGGCTGCAGGGCTGCCATGGAGGCACGCAAAGCCACGCACCCCAGCACCTCGCTGCTCCTGGGACAGGCTCTGCTCCCATCACACGGCTTACACCTGGGGCGTCTTTCACAAGACCTGTCATTTGTAAGTGCAGACGCACTGTGGCTGCATGTGCATCTATATACCCCCTCCCTCACACATTTTCACCCACTTTTGTGCACCTTTGTAGGGGCAGGATGGCAGGGCAGGGCTGCCCCTGGGGTTTGCTCTTCCCCTGGCACCCGCAGCGAGTTCCCAGCTCGCAGGAATGTCTATTGCAGACGTTTCAAATCACAGTCAAAAAACAGGCATCTACTTCACTTTGATTTTAAAAGAAGTCAAGTCCCTTTTCCGAATTACTCGGCTCTCAAATTTCAAAGGCAGGGAGCAGACCGCATGTGCAACAATCCTGCTTTATTCACTGCCTGTAATTTGTGGTGTGGCTTCTGCTCCTGGTGTCAGGGAGTAACTTTTCAAAGGGAATTAAACAGCAAGCACTGAGCGCCTCTGGGTGAACAAGCTGTTTTCTTTACACCTGAAGACATTACAAGAGAATCCCAGCCTCTATTAACACAACTGCCGAGCTTTCATGGTGGCAGAGGAAAGCTTTTGAGTATGAACTCTGACTGCTCAGGAACCAGAAGTCAAATGAGAAACAGGGAGAATATATCAGTCACAGAAAGCCCATTAGTGCAGGCATGGAGGGATGCAAACGGGATTGAATCCAACAGCAGCCTGTTTGTAAATATTTGTAAATACTGTTTCATATCGCTTGGGTATTGCAAATCTCTAAATTTTTGCTTTCCCAGAATTCCTGCTCTCTCCTGAAAACGCCCATTGGTTTCAAGCTGGCATCTCGCAAGGTCACACTGGCCTGCTATTCACTATTAAAACCACCTCCCATGGAAGAAACCATTAAAAGCATCAGGAATCGGATCACAAGCCATTTACTGCGGAGTGTGTTTCTCCCACTGTGTTTGCTGTGCTCTTAGCTGGCACAAAGGGCTCCCAATCCTGAATGGGGCCTCCGGGCGTGATTCTAAATGTTAAACAGTAATTATTTTTTGTTAGTTTTGTTTTAAACAAAACACATGAAAATCAGGGCTTGCAGAAGTCCCCAGACAAAAGGCAGCTTGGGTTATCGTAAACTGCCCGGGTCTGCGGCAGATCATTTGCACTGCCTCCTCTGGAACATTCTGGCTCTTAAGGAGGTCAAACTTGCCTCGGCTTTCCCTAGGAGAAAATGTTGTAATGCTTTGTATGACACATGTTTTTAAAGTAATTTAAAAAATAAATATGACTATCTCTACGTACAGTTTATTTTTATGAGTCTCAGAGAATTGTATTAATTGCTTAATTTATATTTCCATCAGGGTCCATCAATTAAGAGGAATTGGTGGTATTATTATCCTTGTAAAACACCACATCAGTCAAAAATGAAGCAGAGTCAGAGGTCTAACTGTTAATCAGGTCACATTTCACATCCTGTTGACATTTTTATTTCCCTTGCAGAAAATATTTGACGTTAAGTCTCGGATTATGAGCACTACTCACCCGGTGCAAACGCTGCAGAGCAGCGGCCCTGCTGGTGCAGCTGGGAAGAATTCACCGCTAGTCGCCTGCGAGGCACCTCTTCAAGCAGCACAGGGTGGATCGACAGCTATTCATCTTGGTGATGAATGGGAAATCACTCCAAGGTGAAGGTCAGATTTCCATTTGCACCTCAGAAAGCAAGAAACAGGACCAGCAATGGCAGCAGAGGTTGTTCTCTTGTGGCTTTGTTGCAAGCTGAGCAGTTTGAAGAGTTTGGCCAAGGAGGCAAAAATATCATAATGTGATAAATGTGATCAAGTGTTTGCTGCCAACAGGGATTCAGTAGGCTGGGCTGATGACACGGGAGGGGAGAGGAGAGGACAGCTGTGGTCAAGGATTCGCTTTAAAACAAGGCAAACAGGGAGGACAGTTTCGTAGTTAAGGAAATTGGCCCAGAGACAGGGAGGCTTTCAGTTATTCAGAACCAGATATTGATACACTTCTTGAGCAACCTTGAATGGGTCATTTAGTTCTCCTGGGGTAAACTGAGCCTCAGAGAGGCATAAAACATGCCAGCCTGAACAAGCTGTTGTCGGGTGGCTGCTGCACCCTGAGCAATACTGGGAAACACAAACCCCTCTCTGCCTCACAAGTTTCTTCCTAGTGGACTTGTTAATTTGCATCCCAAAATAATCTTCTGACTCAACGTTCACTACTACCTGGCACACCACTGGTTCACAGTCTGTAATAAGGAACTAATAATACTTTCCCTTTGTTTGCCGTATCAGCTGGAACTTCCCAGAGAAGTCCCCAGTCCTGCTGGTGGAATTTGAGTAATGTGCACTGTCCTTGAGATAGCTGATTATACTTTGCGAACAACAACCCTACCCAATGTAGCTCATTCAATCCATTTCTTTCCTTTTCCCTCTTTGCTAATGTCTCCTCTCTCTTCATTTTGTCTCGTTTACAGAAATAAAGAGATGTTTTACTTGTTATTGCTGCTTTCTGATGTAAACGCCACCAGCACCACCCCCCCAATTAATGCTTTCTCTGAGAAAGCAATGCAGAACATTGATTAGAGTTGTTTGTTAACAGTGATAACACTGCACTGGAAAAAAAATTTCTGTATTAAGAAATGTTACTTGCACCAGCACCTGCAAAGGACAATCCAGTGTAGACACACAGTGAGGGCTCAGCCAAAACCTCTCACTTTCTAAAACTGTTTTTTGCATTTTAGCATTTTATTCACAGTTTTCAAACTTGGAATAGTCTAACTACGTCCCCAGCTGTCTGAGCTACAGACACTTAAAAGGGGGAAGAAACTACACATATATGTCCTTTTTCTCAATCAAAGTATGTAAAAGCTTCAAGTCTCATTAGGAAGCTGAGTTTTCCACCCGAAAGGTCTGTAGAGAGTTGTCAAGAGACATTTCAGAGACAACCAAAACCCTCCATTCCTGTGAGCTGGGGTGGAATTAGATCGATGCTGTGGTGCAAAGTCCATTCCTATGGAGTGCAACACACCTGCTGGAGGTATTCTGTTAGCAGCTAAATCTGCAGACCTTGCCTCTCTCTCCTGACACAAAAGGCATGTTTGAGTAGTATTAATTCTCAGATAAGCAGATATTTCCTCTTATACATATTTGTTTTTTGTGGGGCATGTGGCACCACGTTTTCTCTATAACAGCAGTCTCAAAACTTCTTTGGGTTGCTCTCTGTACTCCCAGTTTGACAGCACTGCTTTGAGACCACTATGACTGAGAATAACTGTGGGTTTTTATCAGATTCTGCACCAAATCTTTATTTTGCCGAATATTTTACATGTTAGAGTACATGTGTGAGGAGGGGAGGGGAAAGAGGGCTCTCACTCGTGGCTGGCAGGGTGAGTGTGGGAAAGCATGGCATTGATGAGGCCAGTGAGAGTGCTTGAAATCACTCTGCAGTCCTGGAACAGTCAGAAGTTTCCTGAGGTTTCTGGCTGACTCCCAGCCCCTGGACAGAGTCAGCAGAGAGGGTCCTCTCCTGTTCATTTAGAGAGAGTTCTTCATGTGTGTTCCCCAGGTATCAACCTTTTGACCCTCCTGTGCTGAGACAAAAAGCAAACCAAATCCCCTTGATGTGCATAGTCCATCTTGTGGATATAAAGACAAATGTGGGCAATTAAAACCTCCAATGTAAATAAACATTTTAGTCTTAGCAGAGCTGATCCACTGTTGAGCAACCAGCTGGCTCCCAGCGCTGCCATAGCTCTCCAGGGTTATTTGGGCTGTATGTCCTCGAGGCCCTCTTCGTCCCAGCTTAAGTATTCAGAAGCCACCAGCCTGAAATCTCCTCCTGATACAGGTGAATATTACCCTCCTGGGTAAATATTGACATCTCCCACCAAAAACTTCTGTAAAAAAAAAAAGAAAAATAAAAGTTTTTTTCTCTCCAATCTAATTGTGAAAGAGCTTGTTCTTTTCCCTTTGTAATATTGCATAACTGCAGCTGACTGTGAGAGGAAAACAAGTGCATATATCTGTGTTTTTCCTTATGCATTACCTTCAGAGAAAGGACACGGCTTCTATTACATCTCTGGTTGCAACAGATGGAGCAAGAGGGGGGATTTTTTCCTGTGTATGACTGTAACTTCTGAAAAGCTGCCTTCCCAAGCTGATCAAGCAAGTCATGAAAAATGGTCTGTTTATAAAAGTGATGATTCTGATTGAGTTAAAGCACTGTAAGGCAGGCAGTACTGTCCCTAAAGAGAGAAAAATAAAGGCTTTATGGAGAAATATCTTGTTTTCCTAATAGCTTGGTTTGGAAACAAGTTTATAAAACACATTAAAATCCCCCAGGGGCTTGAGAACTGCAGTGTTTCTGAACAGTCACATTTACCTTGACCTCACAGCTGTAGGATAAGGAAAGATTGCCTTCTTTTTTAGCCTCGGGAATACCATACTTGGCATTTATTTAGCACTTGCAGTCTTAATAGCTCTAGAACCACAAACCAAGAATCCTTGCAGCCCAAACAGTGCAGCAGGTTCAGGCACCTTTACTATAACCTGTCTTTTACCCCTTGCCTCATCTGCCTGAATGAAAGGCATCCCTGTGGGGCTCTTGCCTGCCAAGGTTAGAAATTTTCCACAGGAGTCCAGCAGGATACTGTGAGACATAGGCCTGTTGAACAAAAAATGTCCTGTTTCATGTAGGTTGCAAAGAACAACTTTGATTTTGATCATAGTCAAAGTACTGTTAAGGGCTGTGACAGGGAGAGACAGGATTTCCATGTGGTTTGTCCTTTTTTTTAAATTTAGATTTGACCATGACATTTTGTAATCCTGTTGCCTCCTTTTTAAGAAGGAAGATCTTGGCTCCTACCTCTCACCAGTTTATTATGAAAAGTACTTGGGAAAAAAAAACATGGAAAGGAGAGGCAGGGAGCAGTAAGTGCACAAGCCAGAGACCAGACTCTATCAGGTTTTAAAACCGATCAACTTCTCCCCCGTCTCTTGCTGCCCTCACTAATGCCTTGGGATTTTTATTTTATTATTTTGACTCACCAAATTAATGGGGAGTGGTTGAATGTAAGACTAGCAAGGGAGATTTCTCAGTGCCTGTTCTCTAAAGTGACAGTACTTTACTTCCTTGACCACAGCACCAAGGTGGAAAGTGCCTTAGGGGCATCACGATCACTAAAGACAAATCACACAAGTGAAGAGTGCATTTTGTTCACCAGAGGATCTGTCAATGCCCATCCAGCATTTTCACGCTCACCTAGAACATGAAATCCTCATCAAATAGAGTAAAATATGGGCATTGGTGTGTTCCTGAAGCTCTCACCTTCTCCGCTGGACTCAAATCAGAGAAACAGCTTGGCTTCTCTCCGGGAATGGCACAGCATCAGGGGTGTGGGATGCCTGAAAAAAACGCTGCCTCCAAACTGGGGGAGCCAGATGCCGCTGAAGGGGTTTCAGAGAGGTTCATGGGGTGTTGCCTGCTGCCCAGGCATTCTGTAGGTAAAGACCAGAAGAGGAGAATAAAGTCAAAGCAAATTTTAAGGAGAGTTCCCTCTGGGAATACAAAGTGGGAGATGATGCTAGTAGTGGTAGTAATAATAATAATAATAATGACAACAATAACAATCACCTTTTAGAATAGGCATGAAGAATTTATCTAAAAAAATGAGTGCACAGCAATATAAACTGTAAGATAGGGCTGTCATTCCATATTCCTAGTGACTAGACCTTGCACCACATTTTCATTCCCAAGAATGCCTTTTTAGTTTTATACTTTTAACCATTGGTTTAGATTTATAGCAGCTTAGAACACTGGAATCTCAAATCATGCTGGGAACCCCTCTGATATTAACTCCATATGGATATTAACCTTCAATTATAATACAGTGTTTCACCCTGCTGAACGATTATACTGAATTTTTAAAACAAAGACTATCACTGGGAAAAAAACCACCTTTTTTTTATATTAACCTAATTTCTCAGATGTAAGACACCATTTTCCAAAAGCAACGTGTATAAAAATAAAAAATTGTCTAGTCATCCTATGCATTATATAGTACTTAACTGAGAAGAATAGGCATTGACTATAGATTTAAAAACTCAGTAGATCCCTGAGAGCCACTATGTAATCTTACGAATGCAATTATGATTCAAAGCAAATGTTAAAATCAATGTCTTTATGACTCATCATCAGCAACACATCCCTCAGAAGAGAAAGCTGACGACGGAGTTAACTGATGGATGCCTTTGCTGTAATGCTGCTCAGGGCAAATAATTTTACAGCACATTCCAGAGTGCTGAATGACCTGGAGAGATGACAAACCCCTTTGTGAATCCTCTGGGAGCCGAACCGGAGAAAGGTGGAAATTACCAGCAAAAAATCTGACTTGCTGAAAAAATGGTTACATTTTTCTCAGCCGGATCCTCTATATCCACCAAAATGAGGATGGTGCTGCAGCAGCCTTCCCAGATTACATCAGACGACAAAGAGCTGCGCTGAGGAACCAAAAATGTGTGAGTTCATCTTGCTTTTACCTACATGCAGAGGCTGTACTCTGAAAATCTCTGGACTCCATCTAAAAACCTTAAAGGTGGACAGTAGCACATCTTAATCCTTCAGGGCATTCCTTTAGCCTAGCAAGCTTTGACCCTTTTCTGCAGATCTGCAGGAAGTCATAGCTTGACTTTTTCCATACATAGCATGCACATGGTAGTCTTGGTCACCTTTTTGTGACCGTTTCTTTCCGCAGCTGTGTCCTTTAGATCAGAACACAGGTTGTAAGGGGGACTTTTACAACATTGCAGGGATCTTTAAAGATCAAGGGACAGAGGAGCAGAGGGCTTGGCACCCTTTGGGCTGCTGCACTGGTGCGTTGTGAGGAGTGTTGATGGGATACAAGGGTCCCTGGGGCTGGAGGTGGTGAGGTTTCTTTCCAGTCTGAGGTTCACCCTTGGTCTGGTCTCTAGCTTTAAAGGCAAACCTTCTCCCTGCTTTTTATATTTAATGAAAAGGGGGAGACGTAGGTCCTGGGAAAGACCTTACTAGCATGTGCTTTCTTAACACCTTGGCTTGAGAGTTGTTGGGAATTTCTAAGTAGATGCAACTACTGCCTCCCATCGCTTTGAGAGAATAGACTATGGGTCAGAATTGCTGTTTCCTCTGAAATAGACATGCACTGGATGTTTTCAGGAATGACATGGTGCTTGTCTGCTGTGCATCCTCTTCTGCGCTGGGTAGTTAATGAACAAGTGAGAGAATGCCAGGATGTTTTCCTGGGCCACATGGAGGGAGGCTGACTTATCTTCACGGACTTCAGGAGAATCTCCCTTGGAGATCTGAGATGAAAACCTACCCACCCCAGCAGATAAGTGAGCATTGCTATAGGCTTCTTTACAGAGGGGTGAAAAGTGAGGTGAAGACTATTGGGAACTGTGCTTTGGAGGTCATGAGGATGCCTCAGAACACAGAAGGGGACAGGGGTGACTCTGCCCACCTTCAGAGGTCACCTGGTGTGGCAGCCACCATAGTCAGGGGTAATTTATCCATTGGGATCATGGATGCTGCCTTAGGATAGGGGTGACTTGGAGGATTTCTCAATAAGAACAAGGTTTAGTTTGTTTTTACTTACAGCAACCTTTATTTCCCCATGTTTCCCTTCTGGCAAGCATGTGATGGCAGTGTGTAAGAGCATGAGGAACAAGCTGAGCCTCCAAAACCAGGCTTTGACACACACACAGGGCCTTGAGAACCTTGTGAAGGCTGTGGAACCTTGGAACCTTGTGGCACTGTGGAGGCACCTCAGGAACACAGCGCTGCATTTCTTGTCTGCTCTCAGCGTGTGTGCTACCAAGGCATCATGCTGGTCTCTGCTTCTTTTTGGCCCCTCAGCAGCTCACCAGGCCCCAGGTGGCAGTGGTTAATTGCAATCAGCAGGTGAGAAATGCAGTGTCTCAGCAAGGGAATTGCCTCCAACCCTACGATGCATTTTGGGAAACGGGGAGCATCCAGAAAAAGAAAGGGAGAGGCCTTAAACCTAGACTTCTGTGCAAAGCAGCACTTGAGACAGACATCGGTGCATATGACAAGTCACATTTGTTTTTTCTAGAGGTATAATGGAATGATTTACTGTTAACAGGTGGGAATCTTCAGCACTCACCTCTGGTGGCTTCTAGTTGCAGTCTAGAGTCACTTGATGCCTCATTGCCATGTTTTTGGGTGGCTTTTTGCAAGGTTGTAAGCATCCTTCTGAAGCTCAAGGGACAGCGAGGGTATAGAGAGTGTCTTGCACTTGGGCCAGCAGTTCAAACATGGCCCGGAGTCTTCGTGTCTGGAAGGTGACTGACTGACCTTGATGGTCAGTCGGTCACCCCAGGCTGTGGGCAGTTTTCCACTTTGCTGTGGGCTTTGTTTGGGAACCCGGGATGCCAAACACAGTGCGTGGCACAAGTGTGTGGTCTGTGTCTTTGTAGCAGCGACTGCTTTCAGGTGATTCTGTCTGAGCTAAGGATATCTCTACCATCTTGTCAGTCAGAGCCCACAGCAGAGGGAACAGTGATTAAATCTGCAAGGAGAATTTGAGGCTTTCTCATCTTCAGAAGATCCTTAGAGGTCAAGGTTGAGTCACAAAAGCTTGCCAGGCAGCAGTGTAAGCTTCTCTGTTGATAAATTCGAGAGGACTTCATGGCTAGCAATATAGAATCTTGACAGGTGCTCAGTTATCCCAGCAGTAGGTATGTTACAGGACATGGGAAGCTGTGGATGACGGATACATGTTTGAACAGCTCCCTGTTTTAACAGGCTATTGTGAGCCTAAGATTCCTCTGAGGCAGACGAGTGGGCCATTTCTAGGTGGTTTAAGCAATGAGAAGATTTCAGTCCTGCAAAAACAAAGACACCACTGTCTTATCCACAAGAAATCCCACATTAGGTCTCATGGAGGGATCGCCGGTATAGTGAATATTGGTATTAGCATATGTGCTGAGCAGTTCCACATCAGCGATGCTGCACGCAGCTGCTGAAATGGAAAAGCCTTGAACAGCCTGGGAACAATGGGGGAGATCCCTGGATTCTCATGCGAGCGGCATGTCCGCGTTTATTTGTCTGCAATGGTGCCCATGCTCCGGGATAATCAAGGGCAAATTCTGCCAGATAGAGATCAGTGCACGGGCAGAAAAAGCAATTAGCATTTTATTATCATCCCATTCATGTGCAATTAAAATAGAGTCGATTCCCCTTCAGATAAAGATACATAAATAAGCAGAGGCTGGCTGTGGGTCCTAAAGCAGACAAAGGTAAACTGAAAGTCAAAAAAGATCACCTGTCAGTTCAGTCCCTCACACTGAGATGCTGCAGGAAAAGGAGACAAGCAGAGCACACGGGAAATGGCACGCTCAACAGTGAGATAGCGTGCAGACAGCTTTTTGTTGTTGTAGTTTCAAAACCCAGTTTTAATTGCTGTGGGTTTACAGGTTAATGAAACAATACGTTCCTTCCAAAGAAACAGCTGTTTGGTGAGTAATTTTAATCACGACCTGGTGATAACCACCCATGGGAGTTCATCTGAGCTGCCAAGTAACTTTTCTAACAAAGAGTAAAGACGGTCCCGATCCTGTAGCGGGAGAACTGAACAAGTGGAAACAATTGAGCAAATTGAAACGCTTCTCCGTCCCTTGCATGCGTATCTCTGAGTAGAAAACGCTGGAGAACACAGATCACTTTGTCACAGGAGGACAGCACACACACAGTCACTGGTGCTGACCATCAGCTGGTGCCAAATGGCACAGCGTATCTGATGCCAGTTGACTGCACCCCAGCGCGCCACCCGTTAAGCAATTTATTGAAGTGCTCGGTTTGGACGGGCTGCTTCGAGGCAGCATCCACTGCTGAAATTGCTGGAAAATCTCTGGAATCGGGGCTCCTTGGGTCAGACTAATTATTGGTCACTTAGCCCGACCTTAATTGTCCTAGCAGCCATGTGGGATAAAAACAGGCTTCTGCCTGTCTAGGGTAAACAACGCTAGTGACACTCCCTAAAAATCAGACAGTGTGTCTGGTGAAAGCTTTTAGAGCCTTTCACAAGCTGCAAAAGAGCACGTAAGTGATCGAAGGCGGTAGGGTGGGTGCATTATTGTTCTCATTGGAGCATCATCTGCCAATTTATTGTAGCAAGAAGCCAGCAAATGCGAAGCCTTGGCTGTGTAAAAAAAGCCCCACTATGCTCCTTATGCAACATTTAAGCTATTCAGGGGTTGGGCACGTGGGGAGTTCTGTGGATGTGGCCCTCACTGCAGCCTGGCTCTCTGTTTGGAAGAGCGAAGGGAGGAAGAGCAGAGAGGGCAGCGAGGTGGCCGTGACAAAGATCTCAGCCCCTGGCTCCGGTGAGGGCACCGCAGGCACCAGCTTGGGGCCTGGACTCTCCAAAAAGGGACAGCACATGGGCTGCCCAGGACTTCATCATAATGAAAACCCAGTGCTTCTCACCAGACTTAATTTTTATGCATGCAAAGAAATAACATCGCTATCTTAGGCACGTGCTTCCAGACACACGTTTATTTGATAAGGTGGTTTGATTTTTTCCCATCTTCGCTTCCTTATGGCCTGGATCCTGCTGCCTTTGAAGTCTGTGGTTTCTGTAGTGTAAGATCAAACATCTCAGCAGCTCTTGAATAAGAGGAATCCTACACTGCAACTGTCCATCCCCACACAGCCATCTGTCTCCTGTCCTTCTCATGGACAGGCTAATAGTTTCACTTAGGATATGCTGGTGGAAGAAATCTTATTATTTGAGGAGCACTGGGGATTTGGCCATTCATTTACAACAAAATTTGTTGCATAACAGACCCTGTGCAGTAACAACAGGCACTCCTCATTTTGTTCCTTACTGTACAAGCTAAATAGGGAGTGCAGGTTGCAGTGGTGTGAGCAGCTCTGGACCTCTCAGCTCAATCTCTGCTGGCATCAGCTGATTCCAGGAGCATTAGAGGTGTCACTCCCAGCCTGGTGAGAGCAGCTGGAAGACTTGGAGCCATCACCAACCCCTCTAGGTCAGGATTTGGCTGCAGTCCAGCATCTGCACAGTGAGGCCTGGGGAACTCACTGGGAACTCCGCACTCTACTGTAATATAGAGGCAAAGGATTAATGAAGCCCTGCAATGCTCCAAAGAGCTGTGTGTGCTACACATGAGGCTCTTTGCTCCAGCTAGGGAGGCTGCAGGATTTATATGAGCAGGAGTGGCCATTCTAATTTTAAAAAGAAACTAAAATTCAGAAGTTTAGTGAAGTGGTGTATCTTTGCCCTACCCTCAGACAGACCTTGAGGTATCTTAAGATGGACCTAAATCCTCTTTCCTCTTTGCCTTCTCAACTATAGCACCCGATCTCCATGGAGAGAAGGAAACTGGAGAGAGTGGAAGAACAGTGTCCTGATGAGCTGAGGATCCGCAGCCTCCCTCTCTGCCGTTCTGAGCTCAGCTGAATCCACCTGGTGAAACCTGCCCATTTCTAGTGGGCAGTGACAAATGGCAGCTGCTGCCATGCAGAGTATCCCAGGGGAAGGGAAATCCCAACACATTCAAGGCCTTCCCACCATCACGCTTCAGAAGAGTGAAGCAATGCAGGGAACTGCTCTGGGGTTCAGCACTGACCTCACAGCGTCTCATTTCCCAGCAGTGCAGCTGTGGGCTGATGGGGAGGGATGGACCACCTGCACTATTGCAAAAGGCAAGGGTGAGAGGGCACCTGTGTGAGAGATTGCAAATGCTTTACCAACACTGCAGTCCTGCACCGGCTTTCAGAGCGCTGCTGGCACTGGGAAGTGTGCTGATCATCAAAACCTGGAAAGGATCTTCTGAAGCGGCGTCTGCTGCCATCCAGCCCGCCCCTGGTTTTCAGAGGAAAGAAACTGCCTGTCTGGCTACAAAAGCATCTCCTCGGGAACTCGCTGGAGAGCTCTGATACAGCTACCACCTCCCAGGGGAGGCTGGGATCCCAAGCAGCTCAGCAAATTCAGGCTGAAATGTTTTTCGGTGTTTGAAGTTTTGCTGGCCACTCCTTTTCCTTTGTGGCTGTAGATCAGAGAGAGTGAGAGAGAGAGCGAGAGCAGAGAAAGCAGATGGTTTGTCTAAACAAAGGTCAGACTCGCTGCTCGGGAGGCAGCAGACCAGTGTTGTTCTGCAATGAGCCGTGTAACACTGTCAGGTCACACAGCTAGAGAGTCCCCAGGGGAAGGCGAAAGCATTACCCCACTGATGCCATTCCTATCTTTTATGAAAGCCTGCACAAACACACACAAATTGTGCAATTAGCTAATACTCAGACAGCTGGTACCTTCTAAGTGACTCAGATAAGATCAGCCAGTAAAAGCAGCAGAACCTCCTGCTTAAAACTTCCCAGGGCTGCAAAACCGCGCCCCAAACAAGAAAACCTTGTTTTCAGCCGTGTACCTGAGCCTATTGCCGAATGAAGTCAGCACATATATACAAGAGAGACATGCAGGTAACTAGCACTGGCTACTCCAGCAGCTGGACCTACGAGGGCAAAGGAAAGCTTAAATTCCTTGCTTGCATAGCATCAAAGAGAGAGCTAAAACAAAATGTGAGCAATCTGCATAATCAGCTTACTTAAAGCTGTTTTTTACTTCTCATTCTTTAAGAAAGAAGCCTTGTTGTCTATCCAATAATGGCTATAGCCAAAATGTGAAGCTCTTGGGGGAATAAGTGAAATTCCATACTCTTTCAGTAGAGAAGACGTCACTAATTACCTTCTTACCTTGTAGAATGTCAAATTAGTTGGAAAAAATAGATCAAGCTACTCTTAAGTACAGTGATTAAAGTGATCAAAAGCTGCACTGAGAGTGCAGAGTGGTTGTGCTCTAACACCTGCACTTCATGATGGAAGATAACAACAAGAGGCCAGGAGAAATGTAAACATGAGCATTTTGCAAATGCTCACATCAAATTTCACAAATCATCTCAGATGTGGATTTTGGGATTTAATCTCAAGCTTCAGCCTCAGACTGTGTTTTTCCAAAGCAAGGCAAGGCTTGTGGAAAGAGGTAATATTCTCTCTTCTGACCTTCAATCATCCTGGCTACAAAACTCTGTTATGCCATTATTCTAAAGGCTCATCAATAGTATTGTAGAATGTTAAGGGGGTTGGGATATTCTGAAACATAAGGAGATGCTGTGCAGATTTAAAAGACCCAGGCCAACTTCTGTGTCAGCATTCAACCAACTGTCTTGGGGTGACTTTATGATGTATCCCGTATCGCCCAGATATGATCCTGTGCCTTTCTGTGCCCTTAAAACTGGGTGCGAGAGAGAGGAAAAAAAGCCAGATGAACTTTTTCAAAGCAGTTTGTGCTCCAAGGTCACTCTTTCTGCTCTGCGTGCTTCTGCTGCAGGGAGAGGAGTGGAGGAAAGCACCTTCCGGCTTTTCCCAGCTCTTGGCTCCTTTTCTTGGAAGAGAGAGACTGAGAGTTGAACTTTCTTTTCCCTGGGGCTTTGGTTTCTTCTTCTTTTCTTCTGGAAGTGTGAGACAACCCCAAACATCATCTGGGAAGCCCGGAGGGCCCCACACCAAACTTCAGCCCTGGGGAGGAGAGAGAGACCACACCCACAAAGAACTTTAAAATCTTCCTGGGTTTCTGCTTTGGAAAGTTCATCTGGGTTTTTTTTTTCAAGCTCAGTTTAAAGGCACAGAAAAGGCACAATATTACTTTTTGGGCATAGAGCGTGATAGGGGATACACATGATACAGTCACCCCAAGACATCTCCAGAGTGAGAAGCTTTATTATTTAGCATTTTTATTCTTTTCCTGTGTGCTTGTTAAATAAATAGGTTTTTTTCCTTTCCTCCGAGGAATTTCTTTCCCAAACCTGGTGGGGGAGGGGTGGCAGTAACCTGCCTTCTAAGAGAAGACATTGAAATTTGGACGTTCCTCTGAATTTTGTCTCAAACAGGGACACCAACCTTCAGATTTTCTTCTAAAGTCTATGTAGCCATCCCCTCTCTATCAGGAACAGAAGGATGGATCTCATTACTTCACTATATTTAATATTTTTCTTGGCAGCGCTGCTGTGTGGACTAAATGCTGAGTGTCTCTACACATTTGGAACCACCCCATGCAAAGGCCAAAGCCTGGACTTTTCCTAGGAGTCTTTAAGAAGCAGAAGTGTCTAAGCCAGCAGAATGAATTTCTTGCATAGTCCATGGAGAAACACAGGCATCAAAGGAGGGTAATCTATTCAAACTCCCAGCTCCCTTCCTGGCCCTCAAGGCAACAGAGCTTCCTAACAGACCGTGCTCCTACCATAGGGGCTTCCAGTGATACAGCAAGAATTAGGTGCAATAGACCCAGACCTAAGTGATTTATCCAGTGTCATACTGGGAGCCTGTGGCAGAACAAAATTTAATACCGCGTTTCCCTGGGACCTAAAGTATTCCATAGTAATCAGATTATTTTGTTGTTTTGACTTCTTCCTTAGCAAGGTGGCAGGTAAGTTCCTTTTGGACATTTAGGTTTGTCCAAGGCAAAAATCTGCAAGAAAGAAGCAGGTGAAAACTGTGAGAAATGGCAGTCACAGCGTCCGTAAGGGTCCTCTTGTATAGCCCATGGAGATGAGAGAACCTGTGTTTAGTGTGGTAGACTTGGAGTTAAACCTGTGAACCCCATATGAAATCTAGTTGGCTGTTTTCGTTAAGAAATCCCCCAAATGAATAACACTTTTTGTTGGGAGGTCATTTATCTAAGGACTGGCAAATAGATACTCATCAATGGGTGTAAGGCAGAGTCCTCTAAACACTGTTGCATGAGCTTACAGCAGGGCTAAATTTCACCCAGCATATCTAACAGGATGTTTGATAATCAGGGTTAGGCTGCTTTGAGGGATCTGGAATGATTGCTTCTGCTCTTGGCCTGGCATTTCTTTAGCAGACAATGGGGACAATTCTATAAACTTTTCACAGACATTACTAGAAATTCTGAAGAAGATAGGATTAAGACTGATGAAATATATACAAAGTATTGTCTTTGGCATCCTCATAAAGTGTTGTGAGGTAAAAACTCATTTTCTCTTTGAAACTGAGCAAAATTCAACCCCAAGGTGCAGGGACATTACATTTTGCACAGAAAGGGAGACTGCAAAGAAATCAGGAATGAGGAATTTTGCAATCAGTTTACTAACCAAAAGAACTGTTCTGCTAATTTGCATTTTCTGTCCTGCAAAATGTAATTTGGGAAGAAAGAACCACCCCCTCCAGTCCTTTATTTCTTATCTGGAAATGATTTTTTAATAAAAGGTAGGCAGTGTTCCTGTCATACCTCTGTTCATTAGCAAATCATCTGGAATCACTCCTGTTGCTCCTAAACCTCTCCATCTCTAGGAAACAGGCAGCAGTGCCAGTGGAGCACTGCTCATTGCAGAGTGCCCCAGGAGCTTCCGGCTCTCCATGAGACAGAGAGGGAAAGGAACTGTCTGAAAACTGCTGAGGCCATGGGGCTCTACGATGGTCAATACTTCAGGTGCAGAGGAGAGGACTGTGGAGGGAAGTATTCATCAGCAGTTTATTCTCTATCGAATGTGCAGCTTGGCAAACAGCTCAGATGTAAGAGAATTCAGCCTTTTCCTTGGCCACTGTTGCAAGCACGGACACGTGTTGGCATCTGGCTGAAGACATACATGTTTTCAGTGTTTACAGCAAAGCATCTCCACTGCTGCTGCTGAGAAAGGGAGGGCAATATTATTTTTCCTGTATGTGCAGCAAACAATTCCTGGAACCTCAGCTCTCCTCCCACTTCCCTCTTGCCCTTTCCTGGCTCCTTTCCTCTGGGATTTGACAACACCAGCCTGAGGCTCTGGGTTACCCCTAACATTGCTTCTCCCCTGTTCCTTCCAAACCTTGCAAAAGACTTAAAAAGTGAGATTGGTGGGTTGCTTTTGCATACAAAAACCACAGGGAAAACGGAGATAGCACAGATCTCCTGGGGTTTCAGCTCTGGGCGGATCTGTGGTGCTCAGAGCAGTGGTGTGCAGCACTCCTGCAGAGCCCACGTTATCCCAGGATACCTGCTGTGCTGCTGGGTACCACATCCTTTCTGGATTCCTGCCACTTTCCTTAGGGCCTGGCCTCAGTACGCAAAATCTTGAGCTAATTGTGACCCTGGTTTAATTCTTGCAGCAGTCACCCCTGCTGGCACAGCCTTGTGCCAGTGGCAAAAGTAGGGAAGAGTCTGATCGCACAGGAGACCCAGGAGATACCTGAGGGGATGCGGCTGTACTTAAGAGGCTCATTACTTAACACCTCTTCCAGGCACTGAAATCTCAGCGTGCACTGAATGGCTTCAAGAAAGATAAACACAAAATCTGGATGCAGCATTAGAAATGGAAATAATGGGGTAAGGGAAGCAGTGAGTGCCACAAGCTTTCTTGCTGTCTCTGTGTGTGCAGCTGGATTGAATGCTGGACCTGCTTTTGTACTACAGCTCTAAATCCCTTCTGGAGGGCAGAAAGAGGCAGCACAGGAGTAAGAATGGCAGGATGCAGCTTTGATTGGGTAGTTCCTACAGCCAGGGAAGGATTTGGCTTTGCTCAGGGACTTCCTACAACAGTGGTCTGTGTTAGGGGGAAGTTTTTCTTCTGCCTGACTGTGAAGCAGGGAGATGTCTGTTTTCCCTGTCACACAAGGAGTTTATGGCTGGTTCCTAAAGGTAGCCAATTCACCTGATTTCTTGTCTCATGCTTCAACCCTAGGATTGTCCTTCCTGAACATTTTCTGCATGTGAGGAGGGCTGGAAACAGAGCCCAGTTTGAGACCATAATAATGTAGACCAAAGCCTTTTTATCACTGCTCACCATGGCAGATAGACCATGGTATATGGGCCACTGCCACGTGCTGGGGCAGACCTGTCACATCAGGTCACCGTAGCTAGAGAGAAGCCAAGTCCCTGCACTGGGGCTATCACTGTGCCACCTACAAGGGTTTCTTTGGGTAGGTGTCCTGATGCAGTGTGCATCTTGGCTGGAGATTGTGTCCCCTGGCATGGCCAACAGTAGCCCACTAGACACTGAGCAGGACATCTGCTTGGGAAGTGATTAACTCCTAGATTTATTGCATGATTTGCCAGTGTGGAAAGCCATGATGTGATATTTCTTAAAACAAGTACTTTAGAAAATGTTTTAAAGTTCTCTTTGAAACACTTTGTTGTGTTCAAGTAGCGGTGTGTTGTCTTTCTTTCTCTGACCAAGCTCAGAAGCTAGAAAAATCTATTTTCAGTGTTTAAATGTGATGCTGCCTGTTTAATGCCACAGTAGTGTTGGCTGGAAAGCCCTACAAAGGCAGAAGACTTTTGACCTATCCTACAAGGGAAGGTTTGGTTGAGGAAAGCACCAGTGAAAGTAGTACAGCCATAATAACTCTATTTCACCACGCAGGCACACGGTTCAGTGCCCAGCAGGGGACTGTGTTAAGTATTTACATTTATAAAGTTCTGCCCACTACAATGAGGGCTCTTGGTCGAAACAAAATACAGACAGCTGCACCCACATTGATTCTTAAATGATTCCTCTGATCCTCCTTGCCCCTACATCAGCAGTAACCTTTCCTCCCCCCTACAATCCCCATCCACACAAGCAGTGGCAGCAGACAGTGCAGTGCTATGCTCCCAGTGAAGTTCCACTGGTCTCCCACCACTCAGGAGACAGCCTTTAGGACCTTGCCCTGAGAAATGGGCAAAAGAAGGCAGAACACCAGGGTTTTCCCAGCTGTCTTTGGCTTGGTTGCATTTTTTTCAGTTCATTTTCACTCTCTGTCTCAGAGTTGTTACCCACTTTGCTAGGCAGGGTGTTTCAGCTCTGTAGGGCGCAGTTTTGGTGTGCACTGATGGCAGCTATTTGCTCAATTTCCCATTGCTCAGGGCCAGCCTGGGGTAAAGCAGCACCTTCTCCTTCCCACTGATCCCTGCTGGAACAACACCAGCCCTACCCGAAACAGCTTCACTTTCCTTCTTGTTTAGGGTACAAATTAGCAGCCAGGAAAACACCTGGGTGTCAGCCCCTGGCACTCCTCAATTTCCCAGTGAGGGGCAGTGGAAAACTGAGAAATGGAAAGAAGACTTGGAAAAATAAACCAAATAAAACAAAATAACAAACAATACAAGATATGTCCTAACTCCCTTATATTGTAAGATTACTTAGGTCCCCATATCTTCATAGTCTTATGGTTGTAACAAGAGGTATATATATATCTATATACATAAATATATATATAAAAACAAGGTAGATAAGATTTCAGGGCACAGAGCAGGTCAGGTAGACAGTACCACCAAAAATATTAATATAGGTGTCATGGGGCAAATTCACCGAGTGTGGAATAGGAGCCATATGATATTCAGGAGTCCAAGTACTGACAGAAAGATTCAGCATTATGGAAGTTTCTGCAAGAAGGTTTTGTTGGAGCACATTTAATCCGCATCTCCCACATACCTCCCCAGTGCTTAAACTGCAAGAATATACTTGTTCCTTAATTACAAAAGAGCACCAAGGATCTGTTAGTATTTCTCCCAGTGGGATTGATGAGGGTTGGCATAACCAGAGAAACTCTTGACTGCAGGCTTTCAAGTGTCCAGATCAGCTCTGGAGTTTGGAGAGCAAAAAAATGAGGACAAAAAGACTAGTGAAAAAACAAGGTGGTAGGTCAGAGTTCCTGTTGCCAAGATAAGTGGCATTTTTTGATTCTCCATCCATAATAATTTAATTTAGGAAAAGTAGTCCAGATTAAATTTATGACATTCCAAATGCCTTGCACCTGTTCTTAATAGAGTGAAATTTCCATTGCCCTCTAGAAAGACCTCAGTTAAGGTCTCAGTATCACCTTGGAACGTTCCCTGACTGGATTGTGCAACCTTAGCTCACACTGCTGCCCTCAGTTTAGGAGCCTCTTTGCAAAAGCCAATCCTTGTAGTCCCTGAACCACTTTTGTGGATATTTGCACCTTTGGTGTAGAGGTCTCCTTTGTAGTACCTCCCAGCCAGAGATCTCCAAGACCCATATAAATATTAGTTAGGAAATTCTAATGTAAGTCTGTGAAGTGGTTCATGACTTCTTTTTGTTCTACGAGAAGAGTAAACAGAGGTGCCAAGCACGTAAGTGCTTTGCCCAAGATTAGAAATGTGGGTGGAACACAACTGGAACAAAGGATATCAGTGGAAATGCAGGGTCCTGTGCTCAAATCCTTGCTGTTTACTGAGAGAGCTGCAATTTTAAGACTGCACTGAGAGTTCGTTTGGCCTTGGTCGAGCCTCACGATTCCCTGCCATTTCATTTATTTGCCTTTGAATACGTGTGATTAAAGGAAACAGGAGTTTGTTGCCAGGCTGACTCCGCCCTGTCGGCAGTGAGAGAAAGTTTACCAGGATGCTGGGCAGTGGAGGGGGAAGGGGATGCTCCAGAACTGCCTGGTGGGTGTGAGGGTGGCTGGCTGTGAAACCTCAGTTATCTACAGGCACGCAAGCCGAGGTTCCCTTACTTCTTACCCCTCACTGTCACCTTCATGGCCGGATTCCGGTGCTTTTGTGTGGAAAACAAGGGCTGAAGGTGCCCCCCAGCAGGCAGCTCGCCACAGCTATCGGATGATCTCCCTCGGCAGCGCAGCACCACCTCGGTGAAGCCTTCACCTGTTGTCTGCCTGGCTCCCCCATCACCGCTGATAGCATCGCCACCGTGACCTTGAAATCCTTCTCACAAGTGCCACCCTGTCTCTTAGCAGTGGGAAATCAGATTTCCCTCCCCTCGGCACGATTCCCTGCATTTTCATTTCCGAAGAAAGAGCCAGGGAGGGGATGGAGCTTTTCCCTGTGCAGCAGTGACTCTATTTTCAGCTGTAGCCCAACAGATTGCTTCGCTCCTCTGCCTTATCATCCAATACCACCTTAATGCATGCAGCTACGCAAGGTTACTATTAGTGACTGATATCACTGGCGCTGCGGGCTGGAGGTTTTAACCCTGGATGAACCAAAATCTCTACACCACATCCTTAGGACTCCCTGGGTTTTCAGCTATCAGTTATTATTATTATTATTATNTATTTCAGAGGGTGACAAAGAGAAAAGTCAGCCATTCTCGAGGACCACATCAATCAGTGGCTTACCTTGCATGGAGTGACTGACAGCTCTGGCCCTCTGGCATTGTAATTTATTTTCCAGGCTCAACCCTCTGCAAGTATCGCATGTCATGCTTTTAAAAAGGTATATATAGAACCGGCTAGATAGTTATATTTAGTGCAACTGAAGGTACGGAGGCATTTCTTTTTTTAGCTTCTTCTGGTGCAGATATAGGAGAGAATCGAACAACCTCTCCTCACCTCTCTCCTGTGAAAGCATCCCTTCCATCTGGCAACGTGCCCAGAGGAGTCTACAAAGCTGCTGTTGAGGAAGGGCTGTGGAAAGAACCGGTCGAGGAATGGTGAGCTTGCAAGACATCCCCACTTTTCAGCAAAAGGTGCAAAAAAATCTCATTCCACCATGGAATAAAAATGTGGCGCAGAATAGAAATAACAATTTCTCCCCTGCGCCCTGGAAGGTCGAAACAATTTATTTTGACCTTTTAAAACCTACCTTGAGGCTATGCAGGTCACAGGAGGTGCACCAGTTGGTAAGTGGGAAACCCCAAAGAGCTGAACACCCTTTGGTTAAGCACCTGCTACAAGATAAGCATCCTGACTTGTATCAGCAATAGTGTGGCCAGCTGGACTAGAGAATGAATTGTCCCCTGTACTCGGCCACACCTCAAATCCTGTGTCCTGTTCTGGGACCCTCAGTTCAGGAAGGACATTGAGGTGCTGGAGGACATCCAGAGAAGGGCAGTGGAACTGGGGAAAGGTCTGGAGCACAAGTCCTACAAGGACTGGCTGAGGGAGCTGGGGTTGTTCAACATGGAGAAAAGGAGGCTCAAGGGAAACTTTATTGCTCTCTACAATTTCCTGACAGGAGGGTGTAGCCAGGTGTGTATCTGTCTTTTCTCCCAGGTGACAAATGAGAAGACGAGAGGAAATGACCTCAGGTTGCTCCAGGGGAAGTTTAGATTGGATATTAGGAAAATTTCTTCATGGACACAGTTTTCAAGCATTGAAACAGGCTGCCTGGGGAAGTGGTTGAGTCACCATCCCTGGAGGCATTTAAGAGACCTGTGGATGTGGCACTGAGGGACATGGTTTAGGGGTGGGCTTGTCAGNTGTCTTTTCTCCCAGGTGACAAATGAGAAGACGAGAGGAAATGACCTCAGGTTGCTCCAGGGGAAGTTTAGATTGGATATTAGGAAAATTTCTTCATGGACACGGTTTTCAAGCATTGAAACAGGCTGCCTGGGGAAGTGGTTGAGTCACCATCCCTGGAGGCATTTAAGAGACCTGTGGATGTGGCACTGAGGGACATGGTTTAGGGGTGGGCTTGTCAGTGCTGGGTTAACTGTCGGACTTGATGATCTTAGAGGTCTTTTTCAACCTAAATGATTCTATTCTATTCTGTTCTATTCTATTCTATCCTGTCCTCCAGTTCAGGATCCTCCAAATCCACTCTTCTTAGCAGATTGGCCTTGGTCCAGGAATTGGAAGCGCTACCAACTATGTTAGACTCTCAAGGCTCCCAACCCTTCTTGACGACTTCCATCCTGGTAAATGGGACATACTGGGACCACTGGACAGCTCCAGAGTGTAGGCGAGGAAACCAGGCACTGAGGAGTCTGTTTGGGACCACTGATGTCCTGTCTATATCCCTGCAGAGCATTTCTAACCACACAAATGCACATTTTCCAAGAAAGGGTTGTTCCAGGCAGTCCTGATTTCAGACTGGGCATCAGAGAGGCCCTTGGCAGGGAGCTGGTGGCTGCAGGAATGAGCAGCACAGCAAGGGAGGGGTCACAGCATCCAGGCATCCCCGGGGGTGTGGGGTCCCTTGCCAGCTCCCAGCTGTTCCTGACAACTGAATCCCGTGGTCTGACAGCAACTGTAACCTCTGAAAGGCATGAAAAACAGACAAATTTAACAAGTACATGGACTTCTTGTTGGATCTGAACAGAAACCTCTCCTCTGGCCTGAGCAAGGGTTTGTGTGTCCCAGTGTATGTGTTTTCTCAGGCTGTTATCAGCTGGTCTGATAAAACGTGTTACTCCTCCCTGCGTTTCTCACTTTGCTCTTACAGCAGCCCAGGAAGGGTACAGGCTTATCAACTGCCTGTCATAAATGCACCATAAAAACAAACACTTGCATTTTTTAAATGACGTTGTCCTTTTATATTTCAGCTTTCCATTTCTGGTCTGTTTGGTATCTCCTGGTCTGTTCACACATGGGTACTTGCATTTGTACATGCACAAATCAATTGACATGCACCTTTTCCTGTGTAAATAAGCTTGTTCCTTGGGCGGTCGTACATCACAGACTGGTGACACCTTCACACGTTATTTTAGGAGATGGTGGTAGGCTTTTCACACGTTGACCTCAAACCTGAACGCATAAAAAAATATGTTTGCTCTTAAACTCTCAGGCCTTGTTGTCCACACTTCCCAGCAAGAGAGAAAGATGAAGAACACTCAGACCTAAGAATGTATTTTATAGTCATCAAGAAAGCAATAAAATCTTTTGCTTTGAAGCAGAGATACATAATCCATGTGTATCTGCCCGAGGCTGGTCCAAGCAGAGCTCCCACAAGGCCGAGATGGGATGGACACAAGGTGATGCATGCAGTGTCACAGGCTGTTTGGAGGTGGCAGCATTCATATCCTGGCTATTGCTAAGGGCTTGGAAGTTGTTACATCCCTTGCTCAACGGGGGAGAGAGATAAGGAGCACTTTCAGCAAGGTCTAAACACACGGGGTGGTGATAAATGCAAATCCCTCAAGCTCTGCACAACGGGGCTAAATGGGTCTTCAGCTTCAGCAGAAAGAGAGTCACAGTCTGGCTGACCTCGTCCAGGAGGACAAAAGACAAAAAGATGAGAAACTGTAGGAAGCAGAAGCTGTGACAGAAAGAGGGAGAGGTGTTTGGGTTCCAGGATCTCAGAGACATGGCCACAGTCTCCATGGGGGAAACAGGCCTGATGGCAGTTCAGCCAAAAGCATGCAAGTGGCAGCGTGCACATTTGTCTGGTTGAAATCAAGCTTTTTGGGGGCTTTGTTGAAGCCAAGCGACCATCAGTACTCACCCTGGTGTGGAATTCTCCAAGACAGAAGTTAGCCCTGGGAAGTGCATTGTGGCAGCCCTGGGGTGTTAAACCTGCCCCTGCACTGGGGCAGCCTCTCCCTGGGGCTGTGACTGCTGAAGCCACTGCAAGCAAACCTGCCGAGGTCACTGGGACTGGGGAGAAATGCCCTTGGGACACAGAGAAACACTGACAGTGCAGGAACTGACAGCCCTGGGATCAGCACTGCCAGGATCCCTCTTCGCAGAAGTCTGAATGCCTGCGGAGTGCTGGTTAAAGAAACACATCTTTCCCTTGCCATTCTTCAACCTTGAGTGATGCATAATCACCAATATTTGCTGAAGATGCTTGTTAATGATGTTTACCGGAAGGTATTTCCCGCTGTGTCTTCCCAAAAGACGTGATGCTGTCCCACAGTGCAGAGCACAGCTCTGAACTGCCAGGGAGTTAAGGCAAAAATATCACCTTTCTCAAGGTGTTAAATGACTGGCATGGACTTGCATACTTCGTGTACTCTGCTCCCCTCTCTGCCACAATCAATACCAGTCTGATTTCTTTATCATGGGTGATGGGGGATGGAGATGAGCGATCCTGCTCATACCTCAGCTTTGGCATTTTGATTCCCAAACAGCCCATTCGCTAGTAGCATAAAAATAATGTAAAAACAAATAGATCAAATAAATGTAGCTTGAAGACATCTCTATTACAACCCTGCTCTGTATTCTATAAGCAAAATATGTACTGTGCATACAAACACCGGGGGAATGAAGGGACGCAGGTATTAACACTGACACATCAAGTGGTTCCCTCATGAGACCATATTATCTATGCAATCACCTACAAGTATTTACATTTCATGAACGAGGTTTTCCAAACATCCCCCCTGGCTGCACCACCTTGTGCTGTTGTTGCATGAAGTTCAGGCAAAGAACAAGGCCAAATCAATGCCTACAGAGGGTGTTTTTACAAAAGACCTGGTTGCAGGGGAAGAAGTGGGTGCTGGTGACCTTGAGTTGGGGTGACTGTGGCAGGGATGGAGGTAAAGCATCATGTTTGTGGAAGACATCATTCAGTAGCCAAGACAGGCAAGTCCACTGGAAGATAAATGGTGAGAAAATCCCCAGTTGGATTCTGCCTCGATCTTGGCTACAAAGTTGAGTGTGTTTTTTTCTCGTATTTTGGCATTGGTTCTTTTGAACACATTTTAGCATAGGTAGGCCTTGCAAATTGTTTCCTAGGACTCCTCAGTGGGGTGGTTGTTGAGAATTTGACACTCATGGAGTGTAGTTGGTGACTGAACTCACCTGGCATTTTTACAGCCTTCGCCGGATGAAAAACATGTCAGTGAGGAAGAAGGTTTATAAAAGCTGCCCGTTCTGCAAACAGCCTCTCTCTGCAGATGGGCTGAGTGAACACAACAAAGCTAGCAGTCCAGAAAGTTTGAAAAACTCGATAATCAATTAATGGATTTTTTCCTATATCAACCCACTCCTAAGTCCTGACCGCTAGTTCAGATGGGGCACTTTACGACACTAATAAAACAAATTGAGGTGTTAAATGCCCCACTTCGGTTCAGCAGGTTGCCTGCAAGTACCAGACTGACTTCAGGCCTACGTCATGTCCTGACTCCAGCACAAGTTATCCATTTTATTTACTTAAATTCCCTTCGCAGTTCCAATGAGACACATGCTTCCTCTCTGCTGCTTCTCCTAAGTCACTGTGATTACACTTGCTGTTACAAAGTGCCTGTTTGATTGACTGTAATTTGTAGGATAAACAAAAACCACACATGCCTTTTTAAAAAGCGAAGCATTTTGGAAGAAGTCTTAATACTGTGAGAATTACTAACCTATGCCCCTCCTGCTCAAATCAGGAATCCACATTTTGTGCAAGGACAACTTATATGACACTATATATGTGAAAATGTGGCCTGTATTTCTAATAAACTTTTGTGTTTTTTAATTGCATGTCAACAAGCAAAGCAGGAGGTGGCTGGGACATCCGCATAGGATGTGGGAGATGAGGGCTGAACTCCCACTCTGCCCAAGGGGAGTGTGATCTATTGCTCTTGCCTTTTACTAGAAGTGTCTCTATCCTCTGTCTTCCAGCTGCCCTGGGATGTGGGTGCTCCCAGCCAGCTGTTGCAAAACATTTTACTATTTCTTGGCAATGGGAAAAGAAAACAAGAGAGTACCCACGTGAGGCTGGAGAGACACAGAGTTATGCTTGGTAAATAGATAGGCAGAGTCCAATCAGAGAAATAAATGAATTTAGCATTCAGCTGTAGGTCCCTCCAAGCACATACCAACTGCTGCAGTAATTGTGCTGCAGCCAAGGGAGCAGCACCATGGAGAAGGATCTTCTCTCCAGCTGCAAAACCTCCTGTGGCACCTCTGAAGGTCACTTTTCCAATGCTTCATCTCCACTGATGGATACGACCACTGGTCAGGGGGATATAGCTGCTGCCTGAGGGTAGTGGCGGAGTTCAGGAGAAGGAGAGACCTAAGTCCATCACAATTAGGACACACACTTAAGATTAACTCTACTCGTATAATTCTTCCTCTGTTAGTAAAGGATCCATAGATAAACTTCAGTCCCTTATAGGAAATGTTCCTGCTGGCATCAGTCGTTTGTACTTCCACAATAGGTGCCACTAAGTAGATGTCAGTTATTTACAAACCTGAAGCCAGGTGAATGGCTCAAGTTATGTCACAAGGGACACTTGTATTTTAAAAACTCAGAGTTAAACAAGATTACCTTGTACTAAGTTAGAAGTGCTTCCCATTTGCAGGGTGGGAATTTGCACTAGCTCAGGTTAAGAGCTGAGCCACGGGGTGCTGATTAGCTGGCACTGCGGGGTCTGATACAGGCCCCATTTGTGCATTTGGAAATGCTTCGTCGCCTTCCGCAGGCACAGAAGGAAGCAAGAGGATGGGAATTAGCCTTGTGTCAGTTGGTGCCAATATCTCTCACGAAAATCTCAAAAAAAAAATCTTGTCCAAAAGCCCTGCTACCAAGACAGATAATAAAGAGGATGAAAGCTCACTCATTTTATGTTCCTATGGGTTCTTTACTCACCTTAGAGCTGTGTGCCCTCCTGATCTGTCTCCTGGACCATTGTTTTCCATTTTGACTCTCGGGCTAGCATGGAAAGGCTTCTCATGGCACAGCTGTACAACAGCCCTCTCTATAGATATGCTGCTCCCACCATCCTCCTGTCTAAATTGGGCCACAGCTTTGGAGCAAGGCCTGGCAGGGTGAATTTCACTCATTGTTTGTGGTGAACCACTACACTTAGTCTGCAATTCATGCCTCCTTCACACAGCCAGAGTGCAGGAAGGGGTCTGAGCAGAAATTGAAATCAGCCTCCTGGGTGCAAACAGGAAAAGTCAGCACACTCCCACTGACAGCCTTGGGATGTAGGCACCTGTGCAGAAAATGGATTTCTTAATCACTTAGCAGAGTCTGTCCACAGTGTTTATGGAAAACTGATACCTATGAGCATTTACGGAATTGCATGAATGGGGAAAATGTTTGAATGATACATCGCTGTGCAGGCAGCCACCGTGGGGGACCCAGGCAGTCAGTCTCCTGTATCACAATAATAGTATTTTGTTATTAGTCTTGTCATCTCCACCTCTGCAAGTGTTCATCTATGGCTTGCCCCTTGGTGAGCCACAGGAACATTCCCAGTCCCTGGCAGTAAGCTCAGTGCTGTACAGTGAAGAGGAGGAATGACTGCAAGTGGGAAAATAGTGTCCTTAATGGAGGAACTGGGGGAACCCCACACCCCTGGCTTTCTCTGTAAGAGCTGGAAAATAGCTCTCTCCTGAGCCCTGCGGTAGGTGGATTAGGGAAAGAAGAGGTCTGAGAGCACTGACTGTGCTAGGCCTACTGAAGGTGGAGGGCTGAACTCTGACCTGGCATCTCTGGTAGTGATGCTAATGAAAACATTATGCACTGTGAAGCCATGTGTTGAATACGAGACAGAACTGGGCAGGCTCTTTACATCTGCCTGTTATATGGGAGCTAAAAAAAATCACACAATTGCTTCCTCAAACAAAGATTTGCAGTCAGACTGCATTCAGGTCAGTTGAAGGCAGATGGAGACCTCCCAAAGGACTTCAAAGATAAGATAACAAGCACACACACAAAAATGCAGTCTGCCTTGAATTCCTCTGGAGGGTCACTAAGGCACTGCAAAGCCAGCTCTGGGTTGAATGCTCTGGTTTGCTTGCAGACCTTCCAGTAGAATATGGTCTTTTCTCTGCAAACCTCAGTACTTAGAAAAGGAGAGATGTGTGGAACAGTCTTGTCTCGGGAGCAGGGGTGCAAACAGCTTCTCTGGACTGGCTGTTTATGCTCGTGATCAGCTGTGCCTGGGGACCACACGGCTTGACCTGCCCCGTACTGCAACACAGAAACCGAGAGCGGTGCACGGGGTCGGACCAAAGCTTCTGGATCGACCTGACAGTGCATTCCTGAAAGCAGCCAGTGGTGGATGGGGAGCGAAGGAGGAAGAGGAACATGGCGAGGAGATGATCCATCTCATCGCCACCTTCTCAGCGTCTCATCACCGGCGAATGGGAGACTTGAAGGACTGTCGGAGCTGGAGCTTGCAGCCAAACCTCCGGGGACTGCAGCAGTGGTTAGTCCAGCTTCCCAACTCTGGTTAAGCCCTGTTGGAACCTGTTTGTACTGGGGGCCTCCGTATCATCTGATGGCAGTGAGCTCCCCAGTTCAATGACATATGTTGTGGAAAGGCATTCCTTTGTGTTTATTTTGAATTGGCTGCCTGCTAATTTCAAAGGAGCTCCCATTCTGTCCAATCTAATTTGGAGGATGTGTGCCCAGTGGCTAGACCATAGGAATGGATCTCTGAATTAATTCTATTTTCATCTCTGTCATTCTTCTAAAAGAGCAGGTATTATTATTCATTGGGGTGAGTTTCACCTTCAGCCAGCTCAATTAAAATTACCCCAAGCAAATAGTGATCTAGAATTTGGACGAGACTAACATTCCCTGTACACCTGCAGAGAACAGGTAGAAACTAAACAAGGCAATAAAGGTAAAAATTCTGTTTTAAATTTCCAGTGCCTGGATTGATTTGTGCAATTGACACTGCTGCCAATGTGTTACAGAATAACTTGTCATAAAGAAGTAGACCCTATTATATAGCAGAATGCCCGTAATTACAGAAAGATGAGATCCCACATGCAGGGCAAAAACGTGTAATTTCTAAAAATAGCAATTTGCATACTGACCTAAGGATTGACTGACTATCTCTCTATCTATCTATTGTAATTGTCCTATTTCTATTGATGTGTCTTCATGTCACTTGTAGTTTGCCAGTGAAACGGCAAAAAAAATCTTGGAAAAAATCAGCTAGACGACAGAGTATTTAACAACCTGTGTTAGCAGCTGAGAAGGGTTCACAGATACAGAGGTGCTGGTTACATCTCAAAACGAGAACTGGTAAGTGTCTACATTAATTACAGTCTTGGGCACATGCTAGTACCACACTCAAATCCCAGCCTTAATGGGATTTTCTCCCTTCTTTCAGAGGCAAAAAGCCACAAGGAAAGCCAGGCAGACTTCCTGCAAGAGGTCGTTTGCATACAGGACGTGTACAAATCTCTTTACATTTATTTAGAAACTAAGGCAATTAAAACACCCCAGGCCCCTCCTGTTAACTCAGAAACATCATTATGAAGATGCTTATGCCACAGCGGCTTACTATGCTCGGTTTAGTGGAAAACTGGAAAGCTGCATTTCCAGCCATTTGATCAACATTTTCCCGAGTTTGCTAATGACTTGCAAAAATCTGCCCAACAGTAACAACCTCAGGGAGACTGCGTTGTCTCCTATGAGAACCCTTATTTGTTTTCAGAATGAGAAGTTTAATTAGGTGAGGGGGTTTTTTTGGCGGAGGAGTTCACGCCTTGTGCCCTCAACAAATAAACCCTGTGTGACTGCCCGGGAGCCCCAGCCTTGGCACAGCCGAGGATCTACTGGGGCATAGGAAATTAATCTGATTTTAAACTGGTTCCCACTGCGTTTCCCCCCTTTTTGTGCAAGCTGAGCTCGCTCCCCTTCTTTCGGAGTTTACCGCTGTGCACATGCCTTTGTTTGTGCATGGATTATCATGGCCGGGGGAGGGCTGGGGGACGAGGCGGGGGCAGCGGGCAGAGATCCCCTGGGACTGCTCCCGGGAATGCCACCACACGCCGGCAGGTGGAATTCCCCCAGCGGGGCGATGTCTGGGAAGGGCGCACACAAACAAACCCATCCGAGCAGGCACGGAGATAAGGGACAGCCAGATGCCGCCAGCATTCCTCAGGGCTTTCTCAACTTCCACCGTCCTAAAAAACCCACGCTCATGAGGCACGCTTAGGAATCCCCAAAGACTCTCCATTAAGTCACTAATTGCTGCTAATTATCGTGAGAATGATTTGTGAGTGCCGGTAATGTGCTCGGTGCTAAGGAGACCGCAGAGCAGCGCCGGTCCCCAGCCGGGGGCAGTGGCCCTGATGGAGATGGAAGGATCTCAAGCAGCAGCTGTAGGAGTGGGCAGGAATGCCCGCTCTGGAGCCGTCCCAGGGGCGCTGAGCAGGATACGGCCCCCGTGGGATCGGGGGGAATGGCACCGCTGGGAGCACCTCGCAATAAGTCAGATGGGGAGAGGGTAAATGGGTGTACAGGTCACCCAGGCATCCCCTCATCGGGGCTGAAAAGGGATGTGCTCTAGCTCTTGGAAAAGCTGCCTTCTCCACCATCTCGGGGTCTTTTTTTTTTCTCGGCAGAAGCAGAGGTAGGGAGTGTCGTGTTTATCTGAACAATATTGTCTCTCCTCCACGTGTGGTCTCATCACAGGAGACCCAAGTGCACAGACAAGTGTAAGATTTCTATGATGCTATTTCTATGGGTTGTGCTTTTTGCCTCTTTTATTTTTTTATTTTTAAATTTTTTTTTGCATTTGCATTTGCTATTTTTTGCACACGAAGATCTCTGCTTCATTTTGCTCCCTGTAGAAAACAACAGTCTCTGCCATGACTGGTTGCTCTGCACTCCTCCCTTTCCTCCCTTTGCCAGGATGTGTCTGTAGGCATGTTCCCCGAGTTATTCTAAAGACAGGCTGGCACTGCAAGGCACTCTCAGTTTAAGGAGAGGAGCAAGATGAAGACAGATATGTGCTTTTTTTTTGTGGCAGGGGACAGTGAGCCGCTGGAAAAGTTCCCCTCGGGAGGATAAGAGAGACTCTTCCCCTTTGGGTGGCAGAGTAACACACGTAGCTCCCCATCCTCCAAAGGGAAAACTGCCTGTAGTAAGTGCTCCCAGGCTTAGGAATCTTCAGCCAGCAACTGCTTACCAGCCTCCACTTCCCCAGCTGCTGTCCTTTGGAGACTGATTTTTCTTAAAGCAAGCGTTCCCCTTCCCCTTCTCAGCTAAACAAAACGGGCAAAATTAGTGATGGCATCTCCTACAGAGAGCCCTATTTAGTTTGCTGTCAAAATCGTTGTATGTATTATTTTTGTACGATTTTATTTCACAGCATAAAACTAATAGAGAAGGAGAGTGGGTCTTTAAAAATCAGTTGCAAACAGCATGTTCTGATGTAAATGAACACTCTCCAGCAGCATTTGCAAATCTTTACTGGATCCTTGTGCATCAGACTGAAAAGGAAAACAAACTGGGGGCCTGGCTACAGAGGGAAGCCTAGGTTTTCCTCTTTTTTTTCACTTTTACAATTCAAACTGAAAGGGGAAAAAAAGGCTAATAACATGCAGCTGAAAGCTAAATTAGATATTTAAAATTCAGTCTGTTAAGTTAGGGAAGGAATTGCTCAACACCCCAAGAAGAATATGCTTATGGTCCATGGTTCTGAACCCTGCTGAGAGATGTTGAGCTCTGCCCTGTCTCCATCTCCTGAGCAAAAGGAGTGCAAACCAGAGACAAGCATTTCCCACTCAGCTTGTGTGGCCGTCAGCACCTGATTAGCAAAGGGGAAACCAGCCAAGATTATTTTTAGCCTTATAACATCCCTTTAAAATTTGCAGCTCCACGAGACATTGATATATGATGAATGTGCACCTGAACAAAATCCAGTATGAAATTCCTTTTAAAAATTACACAGAAATGAATGCAAACATATATGGGAGCTGAAAGCTTGGTCTCCAGGCTGCTGCCCATCAGGGCAGCCCTGTGTGCCTTAGAGATTGGTCACTCCCTCTCGGAAGTCATTCAGAGGGGGAGCTGAGCCTTGCTAGACAAGCCCTAATTTTCATATCTGTTATCTAGCCATCACAGCAACAGCCGGAATGAGATTAGGCAGATACACAGGTAGATACTTTACATTGCCTTCTAATGACAAAAATGGGCCCCGGGGAGAATGCATCACTTGCTCCAAGTGAGGACACAAAGGGTGACACATCTGTGATAAGGGAGTAGCTCCACAGAAAAAAAAAATTAACTCACCCCCATGAGTAACTCAGCTTGTAGCTTCTGCTTGCCTGCTTTGACTCCCTGTTTGTGGAAACTTTTCTCTCTTAATAACTGAAACAGATGGTGCAAAGCAAGTTGTTGAGGTCTTGCTATTGCAAACCAATCAGACACACTGTGGACACAAAAAAGGGGGATTGCCACTGGCCTGGAGGGGCGTTTCCTACCTCTGCCCATGCTGTGGGCTGGCTCTGCCTTTTCTCAGGTGCAATGAGCTGTTCAGGAGGGAAACAGAGAAGCTTTACCTTGAACCTTGCAGGACAATTTTGTAGCCTGAAACGATTCACTGAGGTGCAGCAAGCTCTGTGTAGAAATGGGTATACCCAGCCTGGAGCCCTGGGAGACAATAAAACATCTGTTTGACTTCCTCAGCGGGTTTGCTGTGTGTAAATCATTTATCCCTGCTCCTCCTCCCCTTCCTTAGCTCTCACAATTTGTATTTTTTTGCTAAAAAAAAGCAACGCCTGCCTTTCTGTTGGTGAGCAGCTTGGGACACATTGCCTGGAGTCTGACCTCAAAGTAG
Organism: Rhagologus leucostigma; assembly: GCA_013397725.1. NCBI lineage: Eukaryota > Metazoa > Chordata > Aves > Passeriformes > Rhagologus > Rhagologus leucostigma. Next base: position 365,859 of record VZTD01000353.1, read on the forward strand.
GGTGGGATTTGAATCTGAAATCCACTCGGTTTGATCTCGCAAGAACCGCCGTGCTGCACAGCTTGTACATCTTTACTAAAAAGGCAAGCCTTCAAATCCATCCTTTTCAGAGGTCTGTCTCCGTTGTCAGCTGCCATCTTCCGAGAGAAAGATCTAAAATTAGAGAAAAGCTGCCCTCCACTGCTGGAGAATACTGCTGCTGTGACATATGAAAGCAGAAATAAGCTTCAAATAAAGGTCTTCTGCTTAGGCTCACGTAATGAACAAGAAAGACTTTGGGTCTCTCCTGTCCAGACCAGCGTTTGTGTGGATCTGATTTAAAGAGGCAGCCACAGCACCAACGCTTATCTTTGTCTGCCTAAGCATTTATACTTTGCCTGTCATCATAGACGCCGTTATTTTGATGGAAACCTACAGATCCGAGGGTTTTTCTTTTAAACACCTTCCCTAGAAATCCTGAGGGATGCCAGGAGACCCTACTCTGTTCAATAAATCAGTGAAAAATAAAGAAACCCTCCACGTGGCAACAACATCTCGAGACACTTTGAACGTGGTGGTTGTGATGAGGTGTGGACAACGAGCAGGGACTGAGCTGTGGCTGCAGCCCTGGAGACCTCAGGTGCAAATCTGTGTCCTTCAGCTGGGCCCAGGGTGTCCTCAGAACCCCCCAGAAACCTACTGGCAGTGGTAACACCTGGGGATTAGGAGTCTGGGGTACCCCTGGTAAACCATGGTGTCTGCACGCCACAGTCTCTGCGTTCTGCTGCATCCCTGCCGTTAAACAACGTTTTCCTGCCCTGGAGGGATTAGCGGGGCTTACAGGGTTAGATCTGCTCTAATGTACCATGGCACAGCAGCCCGGGCGTGGTGCCCAGAGGCAGAGAACCCTGGGGAGAGCCCCTGCTGGTGCCGGAGGGGAGAGGAGCTGGTGATGCACCAGGGCGAATTAAGACAAGAACTGAGTTCGAGCTTCCCACTACCTGGAGGAAACGCAGATGCTACAATAAAGCAGGGTTTGATTAGGAGCAAGGCAGTGTGGTGGTTTCCCTTTCAATCTGTGTGTCTTACAGTGTCCCCAAACCAGAGATCCTGCTCTAACACAGCGAGGGTGTGCTGCTGAGACTCACAGCGAAGAAAACAGGCAACAAACCTCCTTCTTCCTTCTCTTTTTCTTCCTGTTCCCTCCTCTCCCTGGCATCCAAGCCCCCATTCCCCTCTGTGTCATTGCTCATGCCTGCACTGTGCTGGTGATGTCGTGCCATAAACTACCCTCTGGTGGCTCCAGCAAGAGTCAGAGCGTTCCTGCATCCCGGGCTGGCTGTGCTTAGTCAGTCTGGCAGCTCTGTCTGCTGCGTCCCACAGTAGCAAGCAGCGGGTGGGAACAAGCAGCTGGCTGTGAAAGAGCCATCCCAGGAGTTTGTGGAAGAGAAAATTTAGTAGGAATAACTGCCTCAAGGGTCACCTGGCTCAACAACAGGGTGGTCAGGAGCTGACTTTAAAAAACGCTGGCCAAAGGAAAGTGCACTGCAGCCAAGTTCTCATCTGCCAGTCGGGGAAGGAGGCAACATTGGCACCAGGAGAGAGGGAGAACAGCACCAAGGGAAAAGTGCAGAAACTGCACACGTGAGGAGGCTTTGCTTTCGCAGGATTGCAACATATCTGAAAAACTGTCGGAAGCGTGAGGTGCCTTCAGAAGCCCCTTTTCCACACTGCAAGCACAGGAGAGACTGCTCACTGTCTTTATTCTCCGGGCCCTCCCTGCAGTGGGCCCCAGCAGCTCCAGTCCTGTGTGCTGGCACCGCAGGCTGCCCTAGGAAGAGGCTCTTGTTCGGGTCCTCTTCACCACAATGACACACGGCAGCCAACTTTGTCACGTGCCTGGCAAAAACAGAGGCTGCAGCACAGTGCAAATGGCCTGCCTCCAGGGGCTGGAGTGCCAGCGTGTTTTCCAGACCCTTTCAGATCCCCGCAGGTCATGAGACAACATGGTGACTGGGGAAAAAAACAAAATTCCTAGCTGGCCTGCAAGTGCAGGCAAAGCAGGCACACAGCACCCCATGGGGCACACGGTGTGGCAGGTAGGATCTTGTGGGAGAAGGCACTTGGCAGCTTAAGGGGGAGTAGGATTTGGTTACTGGAGTCAAAAGAGACCCATTTTTCTTAGGCAGGAGTGGTAGAAGTTTGTCTTCCTGAAGCACTAAAGCGTAACCAGGATTGCTCATCATCTCCTGGCATCACCCCAATGCTGTTATTACTGTTGGTACTGCAAAGGGATCAGATCATTAAAGATTATTAAAGGGCATGGCTAAGCCTGTGAAGATAAAGTGCACATACTTTTAGCATCAGCAACATTTTAGGCCTGATTTGAAATCCAGCGATACCACTGGGAAAAGAAATCCTGTTAATCCCTTGAGTTTTCTCCTCTGAGATTTGCCTTATGGGAGTAGTCCCAACAGGAACCCAAACTGACAGTGGAACTTGGCTACTTGCACACTACATAGATGGAAAACCAGGACACATTGCTTAACCCAAGAAACATTTGGTATTAGTGAGTCCCTGTTGCTCGGTATTGTATCACTGCCGTGCATGACTCTGGTGGATTTGCTCCAGAGCCTGACCTCATCCTTCTCCTACTTTTTTCTGTGTTCATGGAGCTCTGCCTGTCAGAAGCAAAACTTAATTGAAAATGGGTTATTTATTTTAAGCCAAGCTGTTCGGATCAAGTTCTTAGGATGTCCACTGACTAAAATACCTGATCCCTAATCTCTGCTTAGCCTCTGACTTTGCACTTGACTTAGGAGGCGAGTGTGATCCTGTGCTACCGGGATGACTGCGGGTGCAGCCCCAGGTCCCGAGACCACGAGTGAGAAGGTTGGCAGAGCGGGAACAAGGAGGGGAATGGGCAGCTGCCTGAAACCCAAGGGGCCGAGGCACGAATTTTTTGTGGGCAGGACCCAGATGCTGAGAGCAAGGTGCCTCTGGGCACCAGGATCAGCAGAAATGAGGTGCTTTTGCTGTGAGGCTGAAGAGCAGGAGTGGTGCCATGATGGGGTGGGAAGCTCGGGGCATTCAAGAAAAAGAAGTGGACACAGTTAAAAGGATTTTCTGATATTTGTTTAGCTCGGCTGCTACACTTTGCTAAAGAAAAGGAAGGTTTTTGCTAAAGTTGAAACAAACAGTAGATCAGAACATTAAATAAAGGGTTAGCAAACCTGCTAGTAGTGCTAAGTCAGGTATGCTGATGAGGTCAAAATTTAATTCCACACTGAAATTGGAAATTTCAAGTACAAGTGTTCACAGCAAGCCGAGTTATATTACCTACAAAACCTCCAGGTGCTCTGAAGTCTCTTTCATTGTCATTCATCCAATCAATATTTACAATACTAAAATCCACTATGGAAACAGAGGCAGAAGGAGAGCAACTTTTTAGTCTGTATATGGCAGAGACTTTCCAGCTGGGAAAGCTGGAAGCTGTGCAGCCAGCCTGCCATGGGGCCTCCCCTAGGCTGACAAGACCTGCAGTGCCACCTAAGCATCTCCCACTGATCTTCCCCCTATCCCCGTCCATTCCCTCAGGTGCTGCATTAAATTACACCAAGGATAGCAGTAATTTAAAAGTGCCAGTTCAGTGGGATCAAGAGGAGCAGAGGGTTGGGAGGATAAGGAGAGCGCACGCAGGAGGGTTGTGGCTCATGGAGGGATGTTCAGGGGCAGGTTGAGTGGGGTGCTGGCAGGGAGATGCACAAAGCTCCAAAGCTCCCAGTGCTCTGGTATCAGACCTCTGCTGGGTGCAACACTTTAGTCCAGGCCAAAAAAATAGGCAACATAACGGAGTGATGTGCCTTCCACTCTGACAACATCCATCCACCTGAGGAACTCCTGAGTATTTGGTGAAAACAGGGGTGTTCATCTCCTCATTACTCCTGTGGCAAAACGAGCAGCATGAGTAACTCCTCGCAGGGGTGAGTAAGAGGTCCACAGCTCGGGTTGTGTGCTCCTTGCTCAACACTGCACTGCCCATCTGCAGCAAAGCCAGATCTGGTGATACATCACATCCGAATTTGTGACTTATGGGTAGTAATTATCGTAATTAAGCAGTGGTCTCAAAAAACTCCCTGCGTTGTGAATGCTTCTGTGCTCAAGTAAACTCCCATTTACCTGACTGAGTAAGGGCACAGCAATTCTGCCCCATAAGGCTTTGTATAGCATATTAAATTCGTATCCTCAAATTACACATCTAGTTAAAACACTCTTATAAGTCATTTTCATAACTGTTTGCAGTATGAACGTATTACCAAGTTAAAATTAAATGAGCAATAATCATATAGTATAATATAATACAAAAACTCACTCCTTATAATACAATCTGAAATTCACCAAACAGAACAGTAATGCTGGGTAACTAAGCAAACAGGATAGGTGTGAAATTAAACAGGACATAGATGCATTGTGTGAGAGAGATTTGGTGGTGGAAATGAGTCACCTCTTTGTCAACAGCATTGCTACCAACTACGGCTTGCTGTGCAGAGGGGAAGGGAGGCATCCAGAACAGCATTTCTATGCAGAAATGACACCAGAGCCATCCCAGCCTGCACTCAGTCGCCTCTAACAGAGAGAAGTGCCACCAGCGAAGCTCCGAGGTGCCCCATCCCTGCTCCATCAGCTGGCACAGCTCCAGTCCACTGCCGTGGGAGCTGCCTCCACCTGTCTGCAAACAGGGATGGCGCCTCATGGTTTGGAGAAGAGATGACTGAGAGCTTATGGGCAATACTGAATCCATCCAATGCCTCTGATAAATAAACTCATGCAGTGCTATGTCAGAGCTGTTCTAGTGACCTGAATTCACAAATGAGCTCTCTTTGGTGACCTGTTTTCACCATGCCCAAGAGGGGCAGCAGGACTGCGTCCCATGCAGCAGCTCCTGCCCTGCAGCCAGCCTCAGCTTCACTCTCAGCTGCCAGCACAGTCCGAGGGGTGCAGTCCCACTTTCAGGGGCACTAGCACAAGTATGGGACTGGGCTGTGGTCCCAAATTCGTCCCAGGGGAGCCCTGCTTCCAGCCCCTCTCGCTGGTGGCCCCACAGAGAGGAGAGCGGCTGCTATGTCCTGATGGTGCCCTTCTCCAAAGGGCAGCACCACAGCTCCTTTCACGTGCAGTCCCACATCAGGCTGCCCTGGGAACATCCCACTCCTTAGGGGACAGGAACTGTGTACCTTGACTGAAGCACAAAAAAAGAGCTGACTTTGCTCCACGCTATTTTACACATTAATTGTTACATAAATGCATTCAAATATTTGTATGGTTGATTGAAAATGTTGCTAAATCAGACTGCTCAGATTTAACCACCAGAAATTAAATCAGATAATAAACAATCAGCATTTCATTCCTACAAAAGGATGATAATTCTGTAGGACTTTGGGTTTATATTGTCTATGCACCTGCATGTGGAATGCTAGCGATAAAGTGAGATTTGATAGCAAATTGGACTGGCAGACAGTTTTTGAACATAATTGCTCAAAAGAAACCACCCGGAATCAATTTAATCATAGTGCAACTGATTTTTAATTTCCAAAGGGACAAAAAAGTACCGTTCACGTCAGGGTTTTACTGACTTTGGTTTGTAATCATGGAACGTCTGTATTGTAGCCAAGCTAATTAAATAAATGCTAAGTATTTCTCACTTTGTAATACAGAAAAAAAAAAAATTAAAGGTGCCTCCTAAACAGCAAAATGAACAAAAGCTAATGGCCTGGCAGCACACTCAATCCGTGGCTAGACACAGTCTGTTCTTGTTGCAGTTGTGAAATTCGGGGACAATTATCAGCAGTTTCTCTTGAGGCTCTCTGAACAATTAGCAGTGGCACTAACAGACGGTGGGGACACAAAGCCCAACTGCCAGAAAGGAAGCACTGCTGAAAAATTCCATCTGAAATCTGGTGTGCAATGCTGAAATCAGTCCTGCAGAAAAAGGTGCTGCCCTGGCAAAGAGGAGGGTGCCCAGCAGGGCATCCTGCCCTGCCTGCTCTTGCCTTTCAGGGTGGGAGAAGAGCTGTGCAGCCACCAAAAGGAGTGAGACAGAAGTGCCAGAGCCCCTTCCTGCTCCCCTGGTTGTGGAGGCACTCGGTGTGGGTGTGGCAGAGGAAGCAGCTGCTCACAGCTGCCCGAACATCCGAGGGGAAAGCAGCTGTCAGGTCATGTGGTGACTGGAGAGTGAGTCCAAAAAACACATGGTGTGTATTAGGAAGAGGAAAACAAACTGCCCCATAGTACCTCGGTTGGTCCTGACACGAAAAGGCTGAAGCGATTACATTAATTTCATTTGTGATGGGAAGTAATTTCCAGCCTGCTTTTGTTCTCTAAGTGAATCTTTTTAACCAGTTTTGGTGTTTGTTCTGGATGTTGTTCTCTTAGCTGGAAGCTATTAAGGCACAGTGATCTTACAGCCCTATATCCTGAGACAGAGATCTGAGATGAGACAAAACTGGATTCTTGCCTTCTCATCCTGCTTTTGATTTAGGGAGGGAGGAATTAGATCCTACATTCTCATGGGGGAAACATTAATAATAATTTCTTCCTCTGATCCTGTTGAGCATCTTGAACAAAAGAACATAGACCCCGTGCATCGCAGAAAAGTGAGAAGCTTCCGCTCCCCTCCGTGACTGCAGCATCCCCCTCCACCAGGAACTTGCCTGGCAGCAGCTGTGGGTATTTCTGATGAAGTAGCCAAAGAGCAAAATACGCCATTCTGCTTTTGTGCTGCCTTTGTGAGGGCTGTGGGAGGACAGACAATACCCGAACTCGCAGGATGCCTGGTAGCCCACAGCCTTCAAACAGCTCCCGGCGAGGCTGAGCTGGCAGAGTGAGTTCCCCGTGAATCTGGGCTTTGGAGGACACAGCCCTGCTGGGCTCTGGGAGCCAGGCATTGCTGTGACACTTTGATCTGAGGCTCAGAGCCGAAAGAGCAGCACTGAATCACTGCCTGTCTTCTGTGCACCTGATCACCGGAGGAGAACACAGAGGCCTGTGCTGGGTAGCAAGGGATCCCACACCACACAGATAAGTGCTTTGGCAGCACAGCTGAAAACCCGGAGGTGCTCAGGGAGCTCTCAAACTCAGGAATGCTCAGGGGGGACCTCAGCGAGGTGCAAGTTCCTGAGGGCTGCCAGCCTCCATGAGGGGAGCATAGGAATACCCAGGGAACTGATAAAACAGTGGCAGCTCCCAAGCCCCTCTTTCTAATCAGCATAACGATGTATTTAGGGTCATAAATGCTGCCTTTTGTCTGGCAAAGCATCCGTGGAGAAGGGGCAGCACTTAGGCCAGGAACTTTTGCCCTGTCCCAGACACAGGGGCACCAAAGAGTGGGTGTTTATAAAAGGCCCACAGCAGTGCAATGCCCAGCTCATCCTTCAGGCTTTCAGCAAATCCAGTCTGCTCCACTGTATATATATTTAAGATTGATAATTCCTGTCTCAAGAAAGCCCCAAGCAGTTGGCCTGGCTTTGATAAAACACAAGTCACTGGTGCCTTCTTTCTTTTGCTCAAGGGTGAAATAAAAGTTGTGCTTGTCCTTTGTGGAGCTGGGAAAGGACATGCATCAGAGCCTTTCGGGCACAAAACCCAAACACTCACTATTGGGGTACCTCGCCCTGCAGGAGTCAGCTCCAGCATAGGTTAAACAGCAACCCAGTGTTCAGGCAGGGGAGACCAGTCCCATCGAGAGCTACCACCGCCCTCACTTTTCTGGGTAATTGTGGTTAAAGAAACCCACCAGCTCCCTGGGGTTAAGATGCTCTGGGGCTCAGTCGCTTCAGTTTTTCTTCACAAAGCAAGAAAACCATAACAAAAAAACCTCCACTGCAATACGCTCAAGGCATCCAGAGGCTGGAAGGCAGCCTACACCAGGGAAAGTCAGCTTTCATTCTGAATGGGTGTATTCCCCACACACACAGCCTCTGCGCCATATTATTGGAGATGACAGACCCTTTTTTACCACACCTGTCCCACAAAACCCCAGGCAGCTTTCATAACTCCATGCAGAATTAAAAATGAACTACACTTACAAATGACGTCCAACACTGGTCAAATAAGAAACAAAGATTTAAAAGCGCATGCTATTTATTTATTTTTTTTCTTTTGAAGAGCTCATTTGAGAATGGCAACATCCCCAAACAGGCCCGTAGTATTCCCAGGAAATGATACAGCTCTGCAGGATGGTTAAAATTAAACCTGTTGAAAGGCTCTCCCTCTCTTATACTCTACGGGAATTTCCTGTGACTGCTGCCTTCAGGGAATGCCTAGCAGGGAAGTACTGGCATGCTTTATCTGTCCTGCTTTATCTCTCTTGCCCCACCCTGTCACACCAGGGAGTGGATCTGCCGGGAAAGGGCTTTGCTGGCTTACCAGGTGGGATTCCGGTGTTTAAATGTCGGAGATTAGTGCCATTTGAAATGCCCTAGGGTATCCGGCTTGATTCCCAGCAGCTGCTTCGGGAGGGTGGAGGTTTCTGGCAGGTCCTCTGCTGAATCTGCCCTCCTCGGATATCCCCGGCTCTCTAAAAGGTGCTGGGATATGCAGGGCCCGCAGCGTTCCTGGGCCAGGCACGCAGGAGCTCAGGAGAGCGAGCGCCCGTGAGGCTCCTACCAAGCCAGCTTTCACTGAGGTGCTCGGGGTACACGATCCAGGACCGCGGCAGAGGAGGGATGTCCTGGCTCTGGGCAGCCAAGTGCTCTGCAGCATCCTTGTGGCAAGGGCAGAGTGGCCACGGCAGTGCTACCATGGGAAAAGTGCGAGAACCTTAGGAAGGAAGATGAGCCTCCGACACTGAGCAGATCCCACACCTTCAGCTGAGCCCTGGCCACCTGCAAAGCAGGGCTGGTAAATGGCTGCTGCCGGCGTGAGGCAGACCCGCGAGCAAACCACACGTGCTCCTGGGTATGGGGCAGCTCCTGCAGGAGATCACAGCACCTCAGTGTCCTCCTCCTGGTTAGATTTATTTCAGTGGGGACAACTGAGAGTCCCCAGTGTTTTTCCTCCCTGTGCCCTGTGGAACAGGGCAGCAAAACCTGGAAATATGATATGAAATATGCTTTTCCCCAATGAGATGTTTTTAAAGTAGAAATATAAAATGTAATAGAAAGCTCCAAAGGAAATGAAAAATGACAGCATCCTGTAGGGAGGAGATGCAGGCACTTATTTTTCTGGTTTATTCTAATTTGGGATCTCTTTACTTTATGGTTTATTCTTCCTCTCCTGAGACCTATGAGTCCGATAGGAACTGTCTGAATATCCCTGGTGAGCTTAGGCCCCATCCTGGACAGCTGACTACCCTAAACATCACCTGCACAGAGGAGTTTTGCCAGATATCCCAGCACAGGAACAGACATGACACTACTATTGTGGCCTAACTGCCTTCTCCGTATGCTGCTCGTTTCTTTCCCCAGTTCAACCACAAAAGAACCAAAAAAAAAGGGGCATGTTAGTGTAGCTGCCCTGTGTTAAGATCTCAGACTGCAGCCAGAAAAGCCTTCCCACAAACACAAGAATGAAGGTGAAATCCCTGCAATCGTTTATCCTGGTCAGAGCTCTGTGGATTTCAGCAGATCCACAGGCTCCTGTGGGAGGAAAGGAAGAAGAAGAGTGACCGGGGAGACCAGCATCAGACTGGAAATCACATAATAAGGAGTAAAAAGGAATGTTTTCAAGGTTTCCCACAGTCTCTAGAACAGCTGGGAGCTTCAAAGCCCTCCCTTCCTATCCTTCCCGTGGCTGTGTTCCCCAGAGCAGTGGCTGAACTCCTCAGGCTCACCTTCCTCACCTGTCCTTGGGAGGCCAGGCCACCACTTCAGGTGTTTCTGAGCCAAACATCAGGATATGAAGGGTGATGAGACACAGCTCAAAAGCTGCTTTGCTGCTCTGGAGGGAACAATCCATTCGTGGGGAAGGATGTGAGTTGGTCACAGTCCTCTCAAGTGCCAGGATGGTCTTTAGGCTCCCAGCCCCGGGAAAAACAAAGTTTCCTGTCTGCAAAGCAGAGGGCTCTACAAAGCATTTCCAAAGTGAAACTGTGACATTGACACCGAAACTGTGGGAAAAACAAAAACCCTCCAACAACATCTTTAATGTTAGAGAGTCAAGGCATTACTTTATTATTCGGCCAGGATGTTGTTCTGGCCAGGATGTACCACAGAAATCATCTTATCCACACATAGCCCGGGTGTGCAGAGAGAAACATTCCATGATACATGACATTTACTAGATTTTTTCAGATCTTTGATACAGTCAAAACTCATAGAAACGAATTGGGTCTTTGTTCATTGGTCTCAAGTTGTGTAGTTCTTAGTATTTGGTTTCTTACTGGATCCAGGTTTCTTCCCTCCAATGCTAATTAGGTCTTCTTTATCTCTCTTTTCTTAGACCAGGTGTCTCCGACCAGCCAGGGCTGAGGTTCGGAGCTGATGTTCCATTAATGGCGGCCGACAGCCCTTGTCTTTTGGGCTACTCCCAGTTTGTTGAGATGATAAATTCATCAGGCCTCAGCTAGAGGAACAATGCCCTGGAAAGAAACTTTAGTTCCCTTCCCCCGGGGCAAAGGCATACAAAACCTTTGACTAAAGTTATACAAAAATTTTTAAACTGGTGTATTTTCCAACAACACCAGTAATCTTTAGGGCACGCAATGAAAACTGGTGTCTGGGTAAAGTTTATGAAACAGAGAAGCTGGCAGGGGAAATAGACCTCTGGGGAGAAAATGCACATTTAAGAGCAGGCCTTGTCCAGAAGCAGGGATCCTGGCAGGAGGAAGCAGCAGGTTGCCTCTTAGCACCAAAGGTTACACAAGCAGCTGGACACATGTATTTAGGTGGATGAAACAAGAGAGAAACCTTAGGAGCTGACCTGGAGAATAAGCATCAAGAAGTGCTGCAGTCCTTTACTTCAATGCAGCTGTTTTACACCCCAGTAATTTAATGTACTCTTTTTGCAATAGACATGCTGCTGCCAGTACCCACCAGAGCACCGTGCAGCTGGTGCTGACATTGAGAGGGACCCATAGAGAAGGGAAAACCACCAGAACCAGTCCTCAGCCATATTCCAGGGCTTCCTGAGGACTCAGCACCCAGATTCAGAGCAAAGATAAGGAACGCTTTTCTTTTAGCGCTTAGGGCACCAACACAGAGATGCAGCTGGGATTTGTCCTTCAAAACCAAATGAGGGATGCTGCTGCCTCCATTTGGCACGGGTTATTTATCAGTTTCCTGAACACAATCCTTTTACTGGATACAGGATCTGCCCTTGGAGCTTACACAGATGTGAAAGGGGAGGCTAAAAAAAGCGTCCTGACACTGACAGGCTGATAGTGCAGGTTTGAGGGGAAAGTTAAGTGAGACTGATAAACCAGCTCATCACGTTGGTTACAAAAGGTGCATAATATTGGATCCTGTTAATCCTTAAATTTGTGTGTAACAGGGCGACGGTCATTCCACACTGAGCTGAGCCGCCAGGCCACATGGCACCTTCATCTGCCTCCCCTCATCCCCAGCATCCTTCCAGCAGCTGCCTGGAGCACTCTCACCATTCCTGCCCTGGCCTGCCCCTGGCCCTGGTGGATGCTGCCAAGTGTTCCTGCAGGTTGCCAGGGATGCCAGCTGTCCCTACAGCCCTGCTGGCACAGTGTGTGTTCCCCCCTGCTCCTCCAGCTCTCGAGGCGCAGCTGGGGTGACAACAAGAACGTGGATGGTGCTTAGGACAGGACCCCATCCTAGGGATACTGCAGGTGGAGCTTTGTACCACATTGTCAAACCAGAGAGTCCTTTAACGTCAAGTTTCTTTAGAGTCTGGTGATGCCCAAGCCCTCCTGCAGGAGCAGCAGCACATCTGAGAGGTGGATCCCTTGTCAGAAAAGCTGCTTCATGGTTCGCTGTCCAGTCGCAACTTTTCCAGTATCACTCTGCCCCCTCTGCCTTACCATAGAATGGCTTATTTTGCATTCCTGCACTTTGGAAGCTTCCCTAATCTTTGCTGCACCTCCCACAAGTGGGGATCTCCCTAATTTCCAAGAAGCCACTGAGCAGACTGGTCTGCAAGCAGAATGGAGTGGAGGGGATGCTAGAGGCACAGGAGCTCTCACATTCCCAGCCTCGTGATGCCCACAGCAGAGGCTTCCCCATCCTCCCATCCCTGTGCCAGCACCTCCCATCACCCTGCCTTCGGGCCTTGTCACCCTTCCCCCGCCTCCTGTCCCCTGCCTCCTGCACTTCACTGACATCCCCACAGAGATTTGTCACTTCTTCAGTGCTCTGATAGTCAGGCCATGCTCTCCTTGTTTTCTCCCACTGTTTTTTGTCCTCCTACAGTGTAAATTAGTGTGGGATATGCCCTGGCCTCTCTTCTGCTACCTTCCTTTGGGAATATTAAGGAAAACAGTTAATTATATTTTTTTCCATTTACCAGTGGCCAGCTCACATCAATAAATTATCCTTACCATGTTGTGCAAGTAAATTTGCTGTCTCCTCTTGAGACCTTTTCCCTTGCATGTCTGAAGAGTTTCATATTTACCTTGATCTCTTGCACAAGATTTCTTTCATTACTTATTTTTCTGTTTGTCTCTGTGTGCACACGTGCGTGTTACTTCTTTCACTCTCTCCCCTCTACTCTGCCACACCTCCCTCCCGTCTCTGGGGTGATATTTTACACTTCGCATATGCCTCTCTCTTATCCTTGATTATTTTCTGTTCTTCCATGCTCATTCACAGTGCCCTGCTTTAACTCCCATGGTATTTATTCCTGTGTGGCATATAAAACCCGCGGACAGGCTGTGATTCACATGCCACTGCTTTTCATCCTCTGCCAGCCCACTTCATGCCCTTTCTCCCCTTTATCATGTGTGGTTCGAACTCACCCATACTTCTTGTTTTTTCCTATGCAGTTGCACTGGAAGCAGATATCTCCATTTCTCCCTGTTTGGGAACTGCTTCCACCTCGCTTTAGGATTTAGAGGAACTGCAGGGTCTGCCTCTCTCAGGTGAGAGCTGCAGACAGCTGTAACAAGCACCAGGAACACCTGCCTGACCCAAACTTAGCTCACCGTGCCCAGCAATGAGGTAGGGATGCCTGGTTGTGGGCTGGCTCCACGCCACACTGAAGCTGGAGGGACTGGCCAGGAGTTAAAAAGAGTGAGGTGGAGCAGAGCCCCCGCAGAGCTCTCCCTGGTGCTCCAGGAAATGGTTAAACTGCGAGGGGTGCCCGTGGGGCTGTGAAAGCAGAGAAACCCAGGAAAGGGCAAAGTCGTCAATCTGCTCTTTCCTCTGGGGATCAGGCAGGGCCGGGTTTATCTCAGCCATGCCAGCCAGGAGAGTGTTTAAACCATCCTTTAATCTGTCCCAAGAGTTAGGGTGGGCCTCTGATTTGAATCACCAGTCCCATATACCATTGTCCTAATGCCTCTTATCTCAGTTATTTCTAAACATTCCTCAGCAGCAATTACACCTTTCCTCTCCAATCTCCCCCAAAGCGTCCTTTACTATTTACCAGCATTGATTTTCTGCATCCCATTTTATTTATGCCTATTGTGCCTTGAATTATAAAGTAAATGGCAAATTTGCAGACTCTGGCACGTTCCTGAATCCGTCTGCATGTCTGTTCTCGTTCCTACCTCTTCCATACACCACAAATTGCTTTCATTAGTGAAGCTACTTTAAGAACTTCCAGACGGAAGCCTTGATGAGGAAGTGCACATCTTTTTTTTTATGTCTAGCGCCTCTGTTTTATTTTGTTAGTGGGCAGATGTGTCCTCTCGTACTTCCTTGGGATACTTCTGCCCTCCTCTCCATGGGTTTCTTGCTAAATAAAAAGAAAAATGCCTCCTAACATGGAAACGTTCTCTTAACCTGGGCTCCCAGAGCTGGGGCTTCACAGTCACAGGAGGTGATGGGGTATCAGAGCTTGTGCCTGTTCGCACGGGATGACCTCCAAGGACAGGTCATTGATTTAAGAGCCAGTGATGGGCTAAAAGTCTGTAGACTGGTATGGGTGGATAATGACTATTGGTGATCGCTCTGCACGTTCAGTAAAGCCTTAACAGATACAAATCTACTTGTGCCCACTTAAGAAAATCTTCCTGACCACAATTGTCCAGCAAAACATCAGCTGGGTCTTTAGGATGGACTTCCTCTGACCAGAGTAAGGTAACTGAGCTAGGGACAGCCTGGAGAAATCAGAGCTGCTGTGGGAAATGACAGACTCCAACAACTAGAAAATGTAAACACACATGGAGAAAAACCTCAAGTGTCTATGCCTTTGGTTTGCTTAAACACGTTGCTTCAATTCTATTTTGTTAGGCACAGATTTTTTTTTCCTTCTTGACAAAGACTGTGCCTCTCCTTTCTTTCCCCCACTGGCGTTGCCAAACGTTGCTGCTAACCGCCACTAGAAAAAGCAACAGCAGAGGGGAACAAAGAAACTATTGTCAAACAAAAGCAGGCATAAATAAATGGAGGTTTCCTGGGGTACTCCTAAAAACTAGACAAAACCTTCTTTCTCTTCCAAAAGAAACCATTTTGTAATGAATCATTCATTCCCCAGGGGTTATTGTTCAGCTGATGAACGTGCATAATGCTCGGTTACATTGGCGCAGGTGCTGCGAGGGGAGGGTACAGCACAGAATATAGAAAATATGTCAGTTCCAGGATGCTGCACAGATTGCAGCATCTGCCCTGCTAGGAAATGACCTGAAACTATAGTTTCAATTCTCCCTCTTCAGCTAAAACAGACCTTGTTTATTGGTCATTATGATGCAGAGGTTTATACATTAACGAGCATCTTTCCAACAACTTCCACATCTCTGAATCAACCCCCCAGCTGGCTGGCAATAGCAAGGCAGCTCCATTTTTACCAGCTTGGAAATACTGAGGAGGGAAAGGATGTTGCTAAAGGTTTGTGAGTCTCTGATGGGATCAAGTCCTGCCTTCTTGGAAGGCAGTTTGGTGTTTGAGCTGTAAGGCTTGAGGGATGAGCTAGGCCTATTCTGTGGGCTTTTCCAGCAGGAGCCCCACCAAAGCCCCATGGAGGTGAAGCAGGGGTTGTACCTTCAAGGGCAGCTGCTGTGGGCTTGGGTGCCACCAGCTTGCTGGACAGTGAGCCAGCACCTTGCCCCGGTGGGAAATCAGAGGTGAGACAAAGCTGACCACTGACTGCCAGCACGGGGTTTTCTCCCGTGGGACAGGGACAGGGCAGGACACCCAGCCCTCTCAGGGGCTGCTGGCTTCAGTGGCGGGATGGTTCCTGGTCACTCCTTGCCGGCTGTTCTGCGAGCTGATACCAAGAAGAGGATGTCAGGCGTGTAAGTTGGAGGCAACAGTGGTTTGTCAAGCCCCTCCCAAAGTCCACCCAGATGAAGTTTACTCAGCTTCCACCCACAGCCAGTTGTGACTTCCTTGCCACGTTTTGCAAGATGTTTCCGGTGTGAACATCTGCTCCCAGCAGCTGGCTGATGTTATCACGTGCTTTTGGTCCTCAGGAAGAACCCGTGGTACCACAACATCTCCTTGCACGAGTGCCTCTTTATGATCAGTGATCCCTGGGTATGAAACTACCAGTGGGGGTACCCCGAGCTGAGGGTCAGCCCTGCTCTCAGGGAGTAGAAGCCACCACCTTGTGTCTCACCATGTGGCCTTTACCATCAGAGAGGACTCTGCCTCCTGCAGGTGTTTCTCTCCTGTGCTGTGCCCTTCTTGATGGTCTTCCAGCATCATTTACAGCTGGGCTGTAGGACCCCAGGTTGAGCTCAGCTGCCTCTCCCCTCCACATGCTCAGAGGAAGGCATTTCGTCCAGGCTGTGAGACAATTTTGGGGGTATATTCTGTCCTCCTCTCTATTTTCTCAGCATCCTTTTAGGAATTGGACAGCAGACCTGGCCACAGCATGCACCATCACTGCCTTAGGTTCCTGTAGTGCAGGCACAGAATCCACACTGTTTATTGCTCTGCACCTCACAGCATCCCATTAGCCGTGTTTGCAGTTCTGCTCTTCTGAGAGTCATCTCCAGCTGTTCGCTTTACAATCATCGGATTTATAACAAGCTTGACCAAACCCCAATCTAATTTGAAACTGTGCTAAAGCACTTTTATATTTACTTTAGTAATGAAATAAAATTTCAGTTCTGTTTTTAGAGTGATTTATTTCAGCATTGCTACTGGTACAATATCTCATTTGTGTTTCATAAATTGCCATAGGCAGGAACAAAATGTGAAAACTGTTTTCAGCAAATTACTTCTAAAGAGGATGTTTCCCCTTGTACACTTATATGCACAGATTTACCTTTTCAAAACCAACCAGTGATTTTGCTGCTCAATCTGACATCTATAAAAGGTGCCTGATCTTTAGAAAAGGGTGAATAGACATCTTCTGATTATCCACCTATATCCAATATGACTTAGACTGGATACCTAAATGTAGTGCTAAATTAAATAATTTTTGAAGCTGTGGACAAAAGTTATTTTAAAATAACTTTTTATGTGATCAGAATGCGGTCAGCTAATTTGCATCATGGTAGCAGTGTGAGATGTCCCTGACAGTTTTGTTTCTAGCCCTAAGTTTTCCAGCGGGATCTGATCTCCCACTAAGGACCAAGACAGGTGAAGAGTTCAAGGCAAGGAGTCTCCACAAAGCGGATGGAGAGGGTGGGCTTCAATTTTGAAACTCATTTTCCCCTTTGGTCCATCAGCGCCCAGATTTATTAACCTTCCCAACAGGCTGTAAAGCACATCTATTTCCCTGTTCCAAGCTAAGGCTATTGCTAAGGGTGTGAGCTGAAGAGGAATTATTTATGGAAGGTCCTTTGTCTAAGTTTATGCTGTTATTTTTAATTTATGTGGTAGGCGCCCAGTGTACTGCTAATATGCCTAGAGATACATTTTAAAAATTTGAATACATAAATAAATAAAATTCTGTGTACTCAACCAGACCTAAATTATACAGCACAAAGGGAGGAGAAATTCAATAGACATTAGGAAAAGCACCAAAGGAACAGAGCAGACCAGTGCTTCTTGTAGACCCAAGAATTCTTACCCTTGAGCAAGCAATAAAGAGGAGCTACAGCTGGCAGCCCAGATTTTGGGTGGTGTTGCAGCCTATCATCCAGCCTTTCACTTGAGAGCTGAGTGCAGATCTGCAGCAACCAGAAACCCCACCAATGTCAGTGCTCTTCCTAAAGAAGCTGGTGTGTAACCCAGCCACAGGTGGTGAAACCCTGGCCCCTACGAAACTGCCAGGTTCTTGGCCAGCAGCTGGTAGGGAAACCAAGGTTTCACCACCTGACTTAATCAGTTGTGTAAGTCAGGTCTAACTGCTGGATGAATCCATTGTAAAGCACCCACCACTTAAAAGACAGATGTTTAAAGAATCAGAAGACATCAAGAAAATAAACATCAGCTGGCCTATCAACAGGATGGCTGTGACTGATGGTGCAAAGATGATAGTGTGCACTAAGTACAGTGTACGTCTATAAAGGTACGTAATTAGAGGTAGCAGAACATTTGTGAACGTGATGCAACAAGCAGCGTATCACAAATGTAACCAAGAACTACGCTGGCCTGTGATGGGGTATCCATAAACATACATAATTATACATAATGGGGATATAGTAGGCTGATAATACACCGTACTTATTGGATATGTAATCCTTGATAGCATCTCACAAACAGTGTTGTGATGTTCTTGGCTAAACTATACAAGCGATAAATACAGAATAATAAATATATGCATTTTGTGTCCTTTCATTTGTGTACGGGTTTAATTCAAATTAGAAGGACAAGTAGGACCAGAGGCAGAACATGTCAGCAGCTCTGCACACGTCTTGCTGTGGCCCAGGAGCACTTGGAGCAGAGGCTGCAGTGTGGGGAGGGGGCTCAGGGCCTTTGCTAGACAACAAGCAAACCCACATCACTGAATGCCTTGCAACAGTGAAAGTGTGGATGGAAAAACTCCTGGCCTGGGTTTCCCTGGGGCGGGTTTGCACTGCGATCACAAATAATAAACATTACTGAGCTATCACTTAAGCAAACCAGCTCAGGCAAATTTACCAGTTTGGTGAGCGTGGCATGGGCTTTGGTGACCACAGACTTTTGTCTTGGCTGCTGAGAGCCCCCGTGGCTATCACTGCCATAGATGCTGTGCTCAGATCTGTAATTCAAAAGGCACCAGCAAGGCTGACCTACCCAGGCTGTGATGGCACCTCAAGGCTGTGCCGGGGGCTTGGCCTCAGGAAGCAAAGGCAGCAGCTTTCCCTTAAAACACTTTGTTTCTTCAGGGTCTTCTGTCAGCACTTTGCATTTCACCCACCCCAGGGTTTGGGCTGGCACGGGGCACCTCTCCTTGAGCAGGTGAGCATCTGTCAGCATAGGAGCATTTCCGAGGAATCCTTTCCGAAAAACGCCAAGCTGTGTCAGAAGGCAAGCCATGAGCAAAGGACACACCGCACAAGCTCCTGATGTCAAACTCAATCAGAGAAAAAGGATGTGACACAGGAAAGGCTCTCGTTCCTTGCCTACAGCTCCAGCTCACGCGGGTCATGAGGAAGCACCTGGCCCTGGTGGCAGAGCCCAGCTAGCAGCTGCCACCCCTGGAGACAGGGATGAGGACAAAGACATGCCCCCTAGTGCGCTGCTCACGCCAGCTCAACCAGCTGCTGTCACCACAGCTGGGACAGATGGCACAGCCCACAGCACCCCACCAAGCCCCATGCTCCTGCCAGGTTTTCCCTGTCAAACCTCCCCTGCCCCACTGGAAACAAACACTGGCTGCGGCAACAGCCACTGCCCTCCGCTTTCCAACCTGTGGTTCCCAGTGATGGACTAAGCCAGCTTGAGCAATGAGGAGGATATATTTGCCATTAAGTGCATGGGGAGAAACACCTGAAACTGTAATTGATGGAGGCACCGATCTCATTTGCTGATGTGAATCAATGGGCATCTTCTGTCTAAGAGAGGATGTAGGTTTGCATTGCACAATTTGGAAGTTTTATTCCCTTTGTTTTGAAAGAAGCCATTAGGAACCAGATGGCTCAGGGATTTGGTAATAGAATATGAAACCTCGCATCTCTCCATCGACCATTCAAATATGACCTATTGTGTTAGTCATAGAAAAGCATCAGATTACTTGCTGGTGTCTTACACAAAATGATATATCTGTCCCCTTCTTCAACCCAGCTCCAGCTGAACAGATTTTTCTGCTGAAATAGTAGGATTTTGTTCCAGCAATTTGACTTCCAGCTTTAAAAAAATCAAGTCTTTCTGGACTGCGAGCTGCAGTAAGCGCCTTGCTGGGACAAAGCTGAGCCTGACTGCTGCCTCATCCCTGACACAGATGTCTGCCAGTGACACAGGGAAGGGATAGCTCTGAGACATGTCTTCAGGTCTGTATAACTCATGAGTGAAAGTTCCTTATGCACAATGCTTGGCCAATGCTCCTCAAAGAGAAGAACCGGCCTGTGGCTTTATCAGGATGACTTTTTGGGGAAAGCAGTAGAAGTGATGAAACTGGACATCTCAGCTGATCTGGAGTGAGCCCTGCAAAAAAACCTGCGTGATGGTGAATGGAAGAGAATCAGAGGTAGATCTTAGTGACAAAACACTTTTTTTATCCTTTCCGTTTAGTGGAGATGCTTCAAAATTTTAAGTCTCTATGGTGCCAGCTGGAGTGTGAGGGAGGAGAGTGGTAAGGGAATATCCTTGATCAGGTCCATGGTTGGGTCCATGACCCACACAGTGGCTGAAGAAAATGCCAAACCCAACAATCTCTCTGTTATGGTGAATCAAATGTCATGGAACAACAGAGGCTCATAAGGAAATGCTGGTAAATATAGAATTATAGAATCATTTATGTTGGAAAAGACCTTTAAGATCATTGGGCCCAGCTATTATCCCAGCACTTTCAAGTCCACCACAAAACTGTGTCCCTAAGTGCCACATCTACACATCTTTTAAATACCTCCAGGGTGGGGACTGAGCCACTCCCCTGGACAGCTTGTTCCAGTGCTTGGTAACTCCTTCCATGAAGAAATCTTTCCTAAGACACAACTGAAACATTCCCTGGCACAACTTGAGGCTATTTCTTGTTGTCCTATCACTTGTTACTTGGGAGAAGAATCCAACCCCCTCCTGGCTACGCCCTCCTGTCAGGGAGTTGTGGAGAGCCACAAGGTCACCCCTGAGCGTCCTTTTCTCCAGGCTAAACACCCCCAGCTCCCCCAGCCTCTCCTCGTAGGATGTGTGCTCCAGACCCTTCCGCAGCTCCATTGCCCTTCTCTGGACACACTCCAGCCCCTCAATGTCCTTCTTGAAGTGAGAGGCCCAAAATTGAACCCGGGACTGGAGGTGTGGCCTCAGCAGTGCCCAGTACAGGGTGACAGTCACTGCCCTGGTCCTGCTGGCCACACCGTTGCTGATCCAAGCCAGGATGTTATGCTTTAGTGTATTGGGTTTTCAAGGCCAGGTTTTGGTGGCATTCAGAAACACAGGAAAAGAGGAATGAAACAGGACAGCAGAGAAGAGAGAAATGTGTCTTCAATGTATTCAGCTTTTCCCACTCACAACAAATCTCTGCTGTTGTAGGCACTGGCTCTCTTCTTGGGCAGCTAAGGAAATTAAGCTTTAAGGAAAACATGCATGTTATGGTTTAACCCCAGGTGGTAGCCAAGCCCACACAGCCTCTTGATCACTCTCTCCAGGTGGGATGGGTGGGGAAGAGAATCAGAAGAGTAAAGGTGACAAAATTCATGCATTGATGTAAAGACAGTTTAACAGGTAAAGCCAAAGCAGCACTCACACAAGCATACAAGGAATTCATTCACTGCTTCCCATGGGCAGGCAGCTGTCTCCAGGGCAGCAGGATTCCATCATATGTAATGATGATTTGGGAAGACAAACATCATCACTCTGAATGTCCTTTGCTTCCTTCTTCTTCCCCCAGCTATATATGCTCTGGGATATCCCCGTGGTCAGCTGGTGTCAGCTGTCCCAGCTGTGTCGCCTCCCAACTCCTTGTGCACCCCCAGCCTCCTGAGGGGCAGAAAAGGCCTTGACTCAGTGTAAGCTGGCGAATAAAACACACAGGAATTATCAACACCGGTGTTAGCACAAACCCAAAACATAACCCCATGCAAGCTACTGTGAAGAAAATTAACTGTGTCCCAGCTAAAATCAGTGCAATCTTCACATGTGCCCTCCTGGCCTCGAGGACTGGACCAGAATCCTGAGCAATGCATGGTGGAAGACAGAGCACCTCTGACACTGGAGCACTGCATGCCTGATCTGCTCAGGCACAAATGTCATCAAACTTGTAAAATCACTTGTGTTCCTCTGCAAAAGTGAGGAGCAGTCCCATCCACGGATGCATTATGAGTTTGGGCATGACCCTTGCTCTGCACTTCTGGCCATTACTCTTCTTCAGGGACTTTGGGCAAGGCAGAGTCAGTCCGTACTCCAGCAGCATTCCTGAAAGGGATGGAACAGGCGAATAGCGGCTACTGGCAGCTGAGAGATGCAGAGAGAACAAGTGGCTAAGGCTTGCAAGGCAAAAATATACAGCTGAGGATGGTGGCACATGAAGAAGAATGGAGGGGCTACACTGGTCTCCTCGTTTACAGCAGATGGAGAAAAAACGAGGCTGCAGTGGCTCGGGCTGTGCAGCTGTAACTGCAGGGAACAGCCAGAGATGCTCTCCCACATGGATACTAAAATATATTACAAAACAGAAGAAGCCTGACATGTTTTTAATAGAGACAAAATTTGCTGTCCTGCTCCCCTTGCCATAAGCCTCAATAACATAATGTAAAAAAGGGAAAAAAAAGGGTATGATCTCATGCTCAGTGATTTATCTGAAGTGAATTGCTGAGCTTAGTCCAGCTCTGAGTGGGCAGATCCAGGCTCAGTGAGCATCTGCACACTCCTAATCTGCTGCTGGTTTCCTCAAGAAAGTCTGACATTGATGGCCCAGACCTTCCCCACAGGGGCTTTACTTTCCGTTTCAGGGGCAGCAGAGCTGAAGGGATAGAGACTGGAATGTTCTTTATTTGTAGAAGTAGTTCTTCCCAGGTGAGGGATTTGATTTACTGGTGGGGTAGTCTTGCTGTGGGGTTTTGTGCCAGTGAGGGTTAGAAAGGTCCATGCCTGTAGAGCCGATATATTTCACACATCCAAGCTTCACTTAAAAACAGGCAAGAGAAATAAAAGTAATAGGAAGTAATGAGCAGGAAAGCCAGCAAAAGAACAGCTGAAATATGTTTAAACCCACCCCAAAACGATTTGTGCACTTAGGACTAGTGGGTCCATCTCACGAAGTCTTGCTTGCACTGATGTGACTTGTGCTACTGCTTCATCTTTTTTGTCCATTTATCTATTTTCCGTCCCCAAAGCCCTTTGATGGGGAGGAGAGGCAGCCACCCGGATCAGTGTCAGGGCACAGAGAGGCAGAAGCGCGGGACTGAGAGCGGGCACAGTTCTGTCCCCTGCAGGCAGGTGTCCTGTTGGCTGCCACTGTAGGATGGGGATGTCCCTGTGCCTGGAAAAGCAGCCAGCCCTTCACCGCCCTGGCCACAGTGGAGAACATAACACGAAAAATATTTCTATCCCTCTGCCATCTTGGCTACGTGCTGCATATTCATCATCTTTATATTTTCTCTACTTTAGTCTTCCCCATTTGCATATACACAGGTCCAAATGATAACAATTACCATAAAACAATCACGTTGTCGCCCT
Source organism: Rhagologus leucostigma (assembly GCA_013397725.1). Lineage (NCBI taxonomy): Eukaryota > Metazoa > Chordata > Aves > Passeriformes > Rhagologus > Rhagologus leucostigma. The sequence continues at coordinate 388,610 of VZTD01000353.1, forward strand.
ACCAATAAAAATTGCTCTGTTAATCAGGAGACTTTCAGAGGCACCATGCCTGAAAGACCTCATTTTAACCTGGCAGGCTGTACAGGGCAGCAGATAAATTAGCCTATATATGATTGCATGCTGAAATACATTGATTTAAGATTTTCCCCATTCAGCCTGACAACTTGTCTAAATAAGCTCATGCCTGAAGAAGACAGCTTGCAGACATGATGCGAGTGACAGGGCATTGCAAATATAATGCAGCACTTCGCAGAGCGAGGGAGCAAAATCATCGCAGAAGGGATTAGAGGGACAAAAGAGAGGGTTAAAAATAAACAAAAGAAGGAACTCCAAACAGCACAGCTCTCAAATTTCACCCTGATTTTCTTCTTCCATTTCTAATTGCTAAGTCACTACAGGGAAAAAGCAATTACTGGTCTGCTATGATTCACCATGTCATCTTTAGGTCCTCATTAGCAATTCCATCGACAATCTTAGCTTTTAGCTCCCATCCTGTGATTCTGAGTGTCCTAATCACACCGAGATGGTTCAGGGTGCCTGAGGAGCAGGGAGCAGAGACCACGCCTTCCCCTGTGTTTGGGCAAAGACAGTACGTTAGATACGGATTGTCAGAAGTGAGTGATTGAGATGGGTTCCGGTCACTGTTGGTGCTGTGGGCTCTGCCCATGCCATTCCCACAAACATTTTCAACGATAGAAACACTGTGCCGGTTTGGCCAAAATCTAGTAATATAGCCCCTGAGAGAAAACCAGGTTGCAACCACCCTTCCCCCCACAGGGTTCGGGAAAAAAGGAAATTTTTCCTCGAAGGAAAGTGAAAGAGATAAAAACTATTTATTTTAACAAACACACAGGAAAAGGATAATGATGCTAAATAATGAATTAAAACCCCCGCTATAGAGAGAAACCTGGGAAGATTTCAGAGTCCTTCTGTAGGTGTGGTCTCTCTCCTCCTCGGAGCTGGTTGGTGAGGGCGTGGGCCCACCCCCGGGCCTCGGGGAGAAAATTCTCCTGATGTGTTCTGATGTTGTTGAAACAGTTCAGAAGAGAAGAAGGGAAAAAAAAACAAACCAAAGTCCCAGGAAACAAAATTCAGCTCTCCGTCTCATGCCAAGAGGGGAAAAAAAACCAGCTGGCTGAAGAAAAAGCAAGCAGGGTGCTCCCTTCATGCCTTCCGCAGCCAGACAACACTGAGGAGTGTAATCTTTGTGTCCTTGAGAAGCTGCTTTGGAAAGTTCGTCTGGTTTTTTTTTCTCAAGCTCAGTTTAAAGGCACAGAAAAGGCACAATACTACTTTTTGGGCATGAGCATGATAGGGGATACACATGATAGAGTCACCCCAAGACAGACACTTGAGAAGGACTAAATCCTTTTTGAAAAAGCATCCCATGAAGCACACTGTAAATCAGCCCTATGCCACAAAGGTTTTAACCATGTGTGTTAGACCCTGGTATCTTTCCTCACCAGCAGCACACAATGCCAGGTGAAAGAGCTGACGCTACTCACAGCATTAGAGTTGATACAAAATAATATGTGTATTTTGATACACTGTGTAATACCATCCATATTATAAATATTAAGTAGCTGCTGGATTCTTGGTACAAGGCAAAGGCAGAGAGAGGGTTTATGGAGGAACTTCACTGGAGACCTTCACTGGAAGGCTGAGATTGGGGGAGGTGGAGGTTGAGGCAGGTGGTGCCTGAGAGCCCCTTGGCCCTGCATGGGCACATGAGGAGCTGGGCTGTGTGAGAACATGCTGCTGGAGTGAGCCATGGTGGGAAGATCCTCTTCTCTGCCTGCACTGTACCAGCTGGGTCCCAGCTCCGTCTGTGGGATCAGCTTCACTGTAAATCCTCAGAGAAGCCTTCTCCCCAACCTCCCAACCCACCTTTTGCATTTTTTTTCCCTCTGAGAAGGACTTGAGGGACTTTTCGAGTTGCCTCCATTGCACCTCAGCATGATGGTCTTGCCCTCTGCTCCCCGCTGGGATAATCCCTGTACTCTGTGGGGCACGAGGGCAAAGCTCAGAGCAGAAGACGTTTCACTTTCTCAGGACATGAGGACAAACCTGCAGCCATGGATGTACCCATCATTTCTGGAGTTACTTTTTGAGGTTTGTAGTGTACAAATATTGCCATTTGGAGCTATACAATATGCTACAGAGAAGTCTGTGGGTAAAGCCTTGTGTAAAAGAGGTTTGTGGTCTAACAAAGCCCTGACAACACGTGATTCCTATGAAGACTGTGGCCTTGGCAACAGAGGAACTGAGAGGAAAGCACGGGTTTTCCATGTGTGCTGAAACATCGGTGGAAAACCCTTCCCCTTTGCATGCAGACATTCCCCAAGGTGGAGCACGTGCTGCACAGGGGTGTGAGACCCTTGCCTTAAAACCCACCCGTGACCCCCCAGCCCGCATATTCAACTTCAGACCCCTCTTACCAACCATGACCTGGCTCCTTTCTGCATTGGCTTATGACGTAACTGGGCCCCCACTGTCCAGAGACCATGAACTTTTCATCTTCCACCAACATGGAGTGGTAACCCACGTGAGGTAGCGAGGAAAAACCTATTGAAAAACCGTGCTGTTGAGTTCCCTGGTGCTCTGACTCATTAAGTGTTAGTCACCAGCATGGCTGGGAGAGCTCCCTGTGTCCAGCAGGACAGGGAAGAGCTGCTGCAGGTGTGCGGCTATCAGGAGCACCACGTGGGCTTTCAACACCCACTTCCTGCTCCTGCTGGATTATTGCAGCGCACTGACATCTGAGGAGGGTGGGGGATCTGGGAATGCCTCTCTGACACTGTAATTATCATTTATTTGATCATCCCTTGCCTTGGATCCTTATTAAAGCGTTTCAGACATGATGCAGTTTTCTCTAGTGGACCAATAAATTAAGGAGACATACATTTTAGAAGTAAGCATTTTAGCAAACAAACAGTCTGGGGAAAAGAAAAAAATCTCTGGGAAGTTGGTATTGATGAAAAAACAGTCTCTGTTCATGCGAAGCTGCTCATGTCAGACCAGTGAGAACAATTCAGCTGCCTGGAAGACAGAGAGGGAAGGGCCGGTGTGAGGGGCAGAGGGTGCTGCCACAAAGACACCCCACGACTGCCGGGGGGGAAAGGACAGGTCTGTCAGTGTGAGGGATGGCAGTGGGCTGCTCAGAGGTGACCCTCGTCCATTTTGTTTGGAGGTTTAGTTACAGCACAAAGATGCTGCCCAGTCATCCTGGGAGACAAGCCTCTTCCTGAAGCCAGAGCTTTGATATGCAGAGGGAAAAGGGTTATACCCTGTGCTTCAGAAAGTACCCAGAACTGAGGACTCTGCTTCACATTCTGAGCTTCTCTTGGTCAGCACTGTGTGCCAGGAGGCCCTACAAAGCCCTGCTGCACGAATTATCTCTTCTTTGGGTTCAGAGCACTCATATCCCCTGGAGAACATCCCTCTGATCCCTCCTTCGTTGCTCTGGCCCAGCATAAAGGCATCCTGCTGATGGGAACAAAGGCATGACAGAATTGTAACTCGAAGAGCGTTTTTGCCTGCAGTCACTGGAAATTGGAACTTTTCACCCACCACAGTTTGTCTGCACTGCTCTTGCATGTGTCCAGTTTGAGATCCACAGATACTTTTCTGTCTTCAGATGGCTGGTTCACTCCTGCCAGCCTGCACTGGTTTTGTTTCTCTGCAGGATTTGTTTGGGGTAGAAGCATAATTCCCTTTCTCTCTGTCCAGGCTATGCATAGTGCACAGGTTCTTGCCAGTTCTTCTCACAGCAATGCAATGCATTAGATTTTTGCACAACCTTTACCTACACAGGGGTTAGTTTATGCTGGCTGTCACAGGCTGTGCCTCTTCACATGCCATTTTTTGCTGAAGTCTGACTTTGAACTTCACGTGACCCCTTGTGTCAAGCCCTTACCTGCAGCATCTTGATTTTTTACTTTGTCCCTTCTGTCAAGGCACTGTCCTCCTCTTTCCGTGATTTACCTCTCTTTCTTGACAAGCTTTCATTCTTTGTCATGCAGTAATTCCGTTCCTTCCCTTAATCTCTCCTGGAAGGTCTCAGTCCAAACCTTCGTTATAACACAGCCTTACAAAAGACTTTGCTCCTAAAATCACGAAGGTATTTCTGCAGCTGCAAAACCCCTGCCAACCATTCTTCCCTTGCCTGCACATGCAAAGAGATGTAGGTACATCTCCTTTGTTTCCTGTTGACATAACACACCCCACGCCGAAGCTTCTGCTGTGCATTTTCACAGCTGAGTTAACTGCAAATCATTAGGAACGTGGTGTTTACTGCAAGGAGCAGAAGAGCTCTTTTTCTGGCTCCAAGTGCTTGTGCGTAGCCCTTGGCCATGGCTGAGCCTCTTCGAGCCACTCTCCAAGTTTGCAGTATTTTAGTTCCTGCTGAGGAGGTCTGGCTGCATTAATGGGTTCCTCCTCCACCCCTTCCCAGTTTGAAGCTGTTTTCTGTCGCTGAGGCGAATGCAGGTCCTAACTCTGGGTCTGACTGGCAGCAAGTCCCCTCCCTGGGGGTCCAGGCCGGGGATGTGTCCACACCTGGGTGCTGTTCTGCAAGAAAGTCTCTTTGGGGACTGGTCTTGCTGCTGCTCCCGCGGCAGCGCGGTGCCACTCGAGACCGGGTCCGTCTCTTCTGCATATTCATCAACAGCAACACAGAGAACAGATGGCACCTTCTCCCTTTAGTGCACCGAAATGAAGTTAGATATTATTCTCCGCTCTTTCTTATGAACTGCTTTAAATTGCATTAGAGGTCTCAGGATCTGCAGGACACGTCATCCCTTATCGTGCAGGGCTGGGAAAACAAACAGTGCTGAGCTCGCTACCCAGTGACTCATTCATGGGGGATGTTTTATACTGGGGGATTGGCTCTTGGTCAGTGCATATCCAAGGGCCTGAGCACTCCTTCAGCTGGAAGGGGTGATAGGAGTGGGAGGGAATGCCAGGATAACAGAGTTTTGCTTTGGAGAACTAAACTAAAATAGTTATGGGATCAAAAAAGGAGAAAAAGAGAACCAGATTTCAAGGATGTAATTAGTCACTAAGATATTTGCATTTTCATGTTCAGTCATATAGGTAGGGGATTAAATGCACATTAAGCATTGAAAAGTCTCAGGATAAATATTTAGATACATGGAAATGATCTCCAGATTTCTATTCCAAGACAAAATACTTAAGAGGATATTGAGAAATGGCCAATATCCAGAACAGTTGCTGAGAAATGAGTAAAATCTAAAGTTCAGTTTTACAGCAGGATGTGCTGTTAGCCCTGCAATGCCTGTCAATAACCCCTGACTTCAGTGGATTTACAGCCTGACCTAAACAGTACTCAGGTTTCTCCTTGCCTTCTGCATAGGAGCACGCCTCACCCTTCTTCATACCCAACAGAGGTATGGGAATTTATTTTTGCATTTTTGCTTTCACCCAGAATTTTTTGTTTCAACACAAAAGCATTTATTTCTACTGAGAATCTCTGGAAACACCCACAGGCCCATCCTCTCAGGAACATCATATCTGCACTCCCAATGGTAATAAAGTGGGGTTTGCTCCTATTTGGCTCTCCATATGGCCATCATTAATTTTGTCCTCATTCCACAGTGCACCCAGTTTCCCCAGCCACTTTTATTATCTTAGAAAAGACCTGAGCACTTTTCAGGTAGATAACATATTTCAGCCACTTTGTCCAGCTGCTTTAGGTATCACAACACTCCATGGAGTTCAGCCCATTGATCGAAAAGTGAAGAAGAAAGTTTGTTGACATGGTCCAGGAGTAAGGAGCACATTAAACAGAGAAGGGAGAATAAAAGCCACTTGGTGTGAGTCCCAACCCTCTTACCCAGGGCACATAACATTCCCCTGTCCTTACCTGCCAGGGGTACTGCAGGTGCGGGGAAGTTGCTCTCACACTCCCCTTCTTCCCTACATTGCTGACTTCAGCAGTAGGCTTTGTCCAAAATCTGAAGCATTTCACACCTGAATTTCACGCTTTGTAGCACAACTTAATTTTAGGTAAGCGGCAAAGCTTTTGTCTTTTACCAATATGGAATAAAGGGTGTTGTTTCCCTGGTTTTTGTTGTGCTTTCCCCACTCCTTTCTCACTGGATTTGAAGTCAGTGTTAGTCTCGTTAAACTGAAGTTGACTAAAAATCCAGCTAACGAATAAAACTCAGCAGCAGCACACGCAGTCTTCCTGGAAAATTCCTGCAAAATTCCCCGCCTCTGCAAGGACTTTCCTCTCTGTCTGTCCATCAGGAGAAGAGTGACTAGACCCACAGCAAGGGGAAATGTGTCAAGCAGGCTGATTACGCTGTTCCCAGCCCACGATCTGCATGGCCAGGGTCACAGTTTTCCTCTTCTGATGGTTTCAATTAAAGGTAAAACTTTTCTTGGTTGAAAACATGTTTTTGCACTTTTAAGTTTGTTAGCAGTCACGCAGCCAGATCTCAGGCTTTCATCAAAAGCTCTGTGGCACTTGGTATGCCAGCTAAAACACACACTCCTGGAGATACGTGAGTTTGTGGACATTTCAGCCTTCTTTTGATCACTTCACTTATTTTTTTCCTCATTGCTTTTAAATAGGTTTGCTTTAACTCTTACCTTGGAGAGTTGACACAATTCTAAAATAATTTTTTGTCAAGAAAATACACATTTTATAAAAACTATTATATGAGTTTTCTGACTGGCATTCTCACAAACAGCAGAATAACTCCACCTTGGTCCTGCGAAATGATCTTTGCTTCTAACTGAAAGAGAACATCTCATGACTGTATATTAAGAATGTTTAAAAATCAATAATTAAATAAATAAATGGAACTGAAAGAGCTACAACTATGCACCAAATCCACCAGAATGCCAAATAACACCCCAACAAGAGATGAGAATATCAAGACAGTATCTTTTATGTACTGGTTTATTACACATGATTTTGAATGAATTTGGCTCATCACGGTAAAGTTATGCCTGTAGGTCAGAATCCACCAGCACATCATATAACACTAAAAAGAGCTAAAAAAAGAGAAAAGCAACTAAAACCAGTTGCAGGTGTTGAATCCAGTTCTCAAGCTGTGGCCCAAGCTGGAAGATGTTACTTTTAGCAAGGAGAAAAGTATGAAAGTATCTGAAGTTCTAACCTCCCAAAGTTTTAGCTATACTAATCTTTTTCCTTTAAACAAGTATTCTTCACAAATCCTTCCTCCTTGATCGTCTTTAAACATTTTAATACTCTTTATAGACTTGATAATCTTGAAAATATAACACAAATGTTTTCCAAAGTCCTGTGGAACAACCCACAGTCCAAAGAAAAAGCCCTTTTCGTACTTTACAGTTAAGCTGTGGTTATTAAACCAAGCTCAGGACTGCGGAGCTTGGGACTGGGAATTCATGGGACTGTTTCATGACGTATTATCAATTTTCCATGTAATGACTTCTCCTGTGATCCCTCCATCCCTGTTTTTTGTCTTGTGGTAATGTGCTCAAACCCATAAGTGTTTTCCACATTTTAAATCTTCTCATTTTGGCTGAAAGAACTGTTTTCCCCCTTTGCTGTTAACTCGTATCTGTCCTAGAGCCAGAGATGTCTCCTTCAAAACTCCCCAGCAGGAGCTTGAACTCCCAGCAGCACAACTACCAGGTATCCAGCAAGTATCCACAGATCCAGCACCTTCCTCCTCCATTTTGCAGGACTTCTCAAAGAAGCTGAACAAAATTGGGCATTTGCATGTTTTCAGCAGCTTTGCACATTGCCTGGAGCAGCTGTTGCATTGTGGAGCTGAGGATGAACCATTCAGGACCCAGGTTTGCTCTCTCCTCAGTGAAATCCTGCAGGAGGAGCCTGGGGAACCCCAAGCAGAAGCCCTATTGCAGAATCATAGAATCATAGAATAGCTCGGATTGAACTGGACATTTAAAGGCCATCTAGTCCAACTCCCTGCAATGAGTAGGGGCCTCTTCAACTAGATCAGGTTGCTCAGAGCCCCGTCCAACCTGGCCCTGAATGTTTACAGGAATGGGGCATCCACCACCTCTCTGGTCAACCTGTTCCAGGGTTTTACCACTCTCATTGTAAAAGATTTTTTCCTTATACCTTGTCTGGCTCTAAGCCAGGTACAGCCGGCTGCTACACAGAGTTCTGCCCTTTCTAAATACGTGAGCTGATTAAAAGTAACACCTCTAGTGAGACCTGAAACTCACCCCATGTTGCTCCCAACAGGTCAGGGTTATAGAGGATCTGCCCAGCACCTCTGAGCCTTGGAGGGAGAATGTGGTGCCTTCCCCATGAGTCCCTGCCCAAGGAGTCACACTCTGGAAAGCTGCTCCAAGTGCTCTGAGTGGCCGGTGTGCTCAGCCTCCTCCCTGGCCCTGCTGAAGCACAGGGACTCGGGACCTTCAGAAATCCCCTAGGTCTGATCATACAGGTGTACTGCACATGGGCACGAGAGATGCTCAGCTCAGTTTCTTGGACTTTTTCTTCCTTTCTACCATTACTCACTCGGTCTCAGGAGACTCAGCTCATTTCCAGAAGGAATAAGCGTGTGTCAGGGGGATACACGTAAAGTGTAATGATTAACCATTAAAGATAAGACATAAATAGAGCTGTCTCCAAGTGGGCTGGGAATCAGCAGCATTGCACCCATCTCTATTCCCATCTGACAACCGTCAGCCAGGGGACAGTGCTGCATGTCAGGCCGGAGGGACCCTTCCCCACAAAAGGTACTTTGGGGGCTGGGTGTGGGGCAGCAGCCTGACAGACCCGACTCCAGCCTGGTTAAGCTGGCTAAAGGAAGAAATACATTCTGCAGAGGCAGAGAGGAGAACTCCCAGCTGGCCAGCCCACAGCAGACCAGGAGAAACTCCTCACAGTCATTCAAGGGCCAGCAGGAATTAGGGAGATCTGCACTCAGCCATGGGAACTTTACATACCTACAGGGCACGGGGCAGCCAGGGGAGTCAGATGGTGCTGCTGTTCACTGACCTTTTACAGACCAACAGGCGCTTCCAGGGCACGTCTCGCTTCCTCAGGCACCTGTGGTCCCAGCCTGCCCTGCCTATTCCTCTGCCCTGGGCACTTGGAGGAGAGTGACAATGCCAGTCTGTGCCCAGCAGCCAGCAGTGCCCAGCCTGGACCCCAAACAACCCCATGACCCCTCAGCAGTTCCTGTGAATCCCACTGCAATCCACCTCCACACCGGTGGATTGAGGCTGCTGGGGCTCGCTGGGCTTGCACCCACTTGCAGAGCACTGGGGGCCTGGTCCTCATGGAATTACACCGCATCCTGTGTTGATCAGAGCACCCCTCACTTCACACCGTGGTTGCACACACGTGGCCTAAAGCACTTCCAGCTCCATTTCACCTGTTTTAAAACTGTGCAGTGTGAGGGGAGCCCAAACGGAAATTGCTTGTACCAAAAACTGTGCAATGCATCAGTGAGTGTTGTGTGTTCTAGGGTGGATGGTATTTACTCTAAAAATTTTAAGCCTGGAATATTAAAATATTTTGTAGATAATCATGACATGTCACTCAAACCTGGAGGTGCCACAAACAGGCAGCCAAGGGCATGCTGGGGGAAAGTGTTACAAGAAACCAAGAAGTGGCAATTTCCCTTCTTCCCCCGGCCTCCTGCTGGATTGGGATGTTGGAAAAGACGCAGTGCCCCTCTTCTGTTCTCCAAATGTGGCTTGGCAAAAGGACAGAAAAGAGTTTGCCAGTCAGCAGAAGGAGGTGTGGCAGCAATCATGGCAGGGACCTTTGGACATCCTGGAGAACTTTCTGGAGAGGACTTAGGCAGGGAGGAGGAGCGACCTCTTCAGCCCCATTTTTCTGACTTTTCTCCTCCCTTCTCCTTGCCCTGTTCCCTCCCCAGCCCTTTCACTTGTGAGGAGGCTGAGACAGAGACTTGCTTTATTCATGCAAAAGGTTTGAGAGAGGAGAAGGAACAGAATCACACAAAGTCCACTTCACACTCCCCAAACATCATTCATCTTTCCAGCATATCCACCCACTGTGTCTTGGAACCAGCAGCAATGCTGTATTTGGCACAGGGACCAAAAGGATCTCTCTGCTTGTCTGGGCCAGTCACACACTGCCAAGGAAAGCTTCAAAAAGTTCAAAAAGTTCAAAAAAGTTGCCAAGCTGCTTCCCTAAACTAGTTAGGATTTTTTTTTTTTTTATTTTCTTTTTTTGCCCCCAAAGTATCATTTGCTTGCATCTATTTGTCCTGGATAATGTTATGACAAACTTTGAAGGCAGCAGCTGAATTTCCGGAGAAGGAAGAAAAGAAGATGGAGAATGAAATGTGCCATGGGTATGTACTGATCTCAGTCCTACCCAGCCTCCTGGATTGCTTATGCTGCAAACCCACTGGCATGCCCAAAAGATGTAAATATGTAGAGGTTCATCAGCACTTTTTTGAGGGAAAAAAATAATCCAACATCAGCAAACTTCTTATTTTCCTCTGTGCAACCATGAGAGAAAACTGGGGTGGATGTGAGGGAACCCACCAAGGATTACTAATTTTATGTCCAGAGCACCCAAAGGTGTGGGTCTTGGAGGAAAGTGCCTTGACCTGCCTCTTCTCCACTTACTCCGTGCTGCAAACTTCATTTCCAGCATAGCAGAGCTCTCAGCAGCCTGACAGAAACAATGGGATCTCCAGGGCTCAGTGGGGCTCAGTGCCAGCGGAGCTCTCCAAATAGTGTTCTGCTCTCCATGGATGCACTGGGTACAGCTGTCCTTGGTCATGGATCCAAAGGGATTTTGGAGCCTACCTTAAAGAGCCCAGATTTGGAAGCTATTTTTTTGCCACAGAGGTAATTATTTTATTCAGGGAGTTAGTGTAAGCAAGCTACACTTCAACTTCCCCGCAACATCAGCATTGAAAGAGGTGGAGTCTCATAAAAATCCCATCAGTGTACTTTTCATGAGGATTCTTTTCTCGGGGAGGCCAGCTAGCAGGCCGGAATGGGCAGTGTTCTCCCACGAAGCAGGTGAAGGCAGGCTGAGGGCAGCCAGTCTGGGGGCTGATGCAACTTTACCACCGAGGAGGTAATAAAGGGGTGCCCGCCTGCCCTCACCTCCTCACCCAGCACTGACCAGGCAGGGTCACTTCACAGCAGGTGCAAGACCTACATCCAGATTATTTTTGTGGTTTTCTTTGGCGTTTCCTAACGCAATATTTGTGGTGTTTTGTGAAACGAGTGTTTGCAGAAGAATCAGGCTTTTGGTACAGATACAAAGAGCAAGCACTGACCCGGGAGAGGTGTTTCTTTTATCTGCTGCCTCGCGTGCCCCAGCTGCTCCCATGCCCAGCTCCTCAAGGACACAAATCTGTCGCAATCTCCGTCAAGCAGTCCCAGTTCTGTAGCTCAAAAGGACAGAGAATAATTAGCTCCCTTCTGAGGTCCCCCAGACCAGCCTTTGGGGTGCTGCATCCCCCTCAGCTGATTTTCAGGGTGCCGAGTTCTTAGGGCCTCTCAAGATGTGCAGATGGTGCCGGTGTTTCGTTCCCCTTCCCCAGGGGAAATCAGAGGCAGGAAATTATATAGCTGCTACACACACTCCCACACCCTGCAGAATCCACCCTTCCATGAAAATGCCAGAGAGATTTAAACAGCTTGCATAATTTCAAGAGGAAGTAGTGAGAGTAGAAATAAATACACATTGTAATTGTATAATATCACTGGGTTCAGGAAAAAGAAAAAAAAAGAAATAATAAGAAAAAGCTATTTGCTTAGGAAGGTAACCAGATCTGCTGGCAGCTCTTGGAACCAGAAGAGACTGGATCTACAGAAAAATATGGCAGGGTAAGTGCCTGTGATCCAAAGGGAGTGGTGCCACGCTGCTCCCAGTCCAGCTCTACTGGGAATGGCAATGGCTGCTTCTCTGGTGGCAGCCACCAGTGCCACCCATTGCTCCAGGCAGCTGCTGGCACTCCAGCGGTTTAGCAGAAGTTACAATGAATGCATGGACAGATAACCTCAAAAAATAACTGCTTTGAGAATTTTTTTCTGAAATTACTTTGTGTTCTTACCTTTTGTTTTAAATTATCAAATGCTGATCTGCATGCATTAGCCAGGGTGTGGAAATTTTGCTTAATAACCGATGTAACTAATATAATAAAAATCTCTTCCGAGTTCCAAGGTGGAAAAAAGAGCTTGATCTCCAGTTACCAGTGGACACAGGGAAGCACTGTGCCCTCACTCACTGAGAGGTTCTTTCCCCATGGGTTTTCCCATTTAAGATAGCAGCACTTCAGGAGGAAGTTCCCACCTGTTCTGTACACTCAAAGTAAATTACGGTGCATTTTGTGGGGTGAAGTACAAGATCCTTAAAGCTGCAAGAGGGAAAGGCCACCGAGCAGTCAGGTGGCTGGTGGCCCTGTGGCAGAATGTACCATTCTCGGCAGAGGTGAGCCCCATTCCCCCTGCAAACAAAAGGAGCATCAAATCCAGGAGCCTGTACGCTGTGATGACATTCATCCCAGCAGGGCTCTGCTCCCAAGGCGAGCAGGCACCAGGAAATTATGTGCAATACATTTAACTGATTTACAGCTCCGTGCTTGTGCAAGCCCACTGTCAGCTCCAGTTGCTTTACAGCCAGCGGCAGCTTCAAACCATTTAAAGGTTTCTTTTCCAGCTCACAATATGCGTACAAGGTGGAAAGGAAGTCTACAAAAATCACGAGTTAAAGGGAAAACATAATTTCGGGATGGAAAAATGCACATCATCCCATAAGAAAGAGGAATCTAGTATGTCCCTTTGAAGGAAATTCCTCATCCCAACCTAGGCACCAAGGAACTGAGAGAGGGGCTGGTGGGGGCACTTGGCGGTGATAACCTTGAGCCCACAGGAGACTTCAGTTAGAGGGGAGGGTAGAATAGATACCATCAGCAAAATATTCGTATTTTCATCCAGGATGGCGAGAACCTGCCTGTTGTTACCCCCCGTTACCCTGTAGATAGCTGAAGGAGAGCTAGTATTAATATGAATTTATCTGGAGACAAACAGCAATTCTCAGAAAAGCACTGGCAATCTTGGGTGAGGCAGACATAAATCCAGTGGCAAACAGTCAACACACAAGTCTCAGATTCATACATTCTGAGAAAAATGTGCAATCACTAAATAATAATTCTGTTTCTCATTACACTGCATCACAAGGAAATACAACACATCTCTTAATGTGCAAAATTTAAAGTTAATTTTTAACTTTCCTTCTTTATCTACCTCTAAACCGAGCTCAGACTATCACAGTGGGCACCTCTCCAATTTCTGCTTATAATTTTGAGTCACCCTTCACATGGCTCTTTTGCTCTCCTGCAAAGACCAATTTTGAACCTTGTGCATTACCAAGTTTTTTTCACTATGACTTACTTCTCTTTAAAAAATTACCCAAACTGAGGCCATTTTACTTTCAATGCATTTACATTTTAGCTTCCTTAAGCCTGGTGACAACCTCACTGAGCTGCAATTCAGACAACTTTCAAAGCTGAGGGGAGCAAATGTGACTTTTGCTGTCCATATCTACCATCTTTAGTTGAAATCCTTGCTGTGTATGTGGTCAAAGCACTAGGAAGTGTCAGAGTTTACTGCAATTCCTAGATAAGTTGGAGCAGAGGACTTCTTTTACATCTCTTACATACATTAGAGGATGTATTTGTATCTCCTTGTTGCTAAAATTTCACCACAGCTAGACTTCCCAGGGTGTTTCTGCACCCTCTCCATCTTCATCAGATTCAGCAGCGAGAAAAAAACTCCAAAGAATATTTTTTTATATTCTTAAATGTAGTTTGGTTGTTTCGGTTTTTTTTTCTCTAGAGTGGAACGTGGAACGTATCCACTACCAGGGCATCCGGGGGCTCCACTCAGAGCCAGGCCACTCTAAATTATATACAAGCACACAGGAAGAGATAATTGCTGCCTCATAGCATGAACAACTGGGATATCTTCTCTAAACCACTGACACACACAGAGAAATAATTGTTTGCAAGACCCCACTATTTTGTTTGTAAACTAAGCATTTGTCAGAGCTCTGAAAATACGGTCTAAGTGCAGAGGGGATAAAGCACCAGCAAAGACCATGTGATACCCAGAGAGAAAAGCCCTCTGGTGAGTGTTTTTCCTTGCATTCCTATCAGTGCATAGGGAAGACCTCTACGATCCCAGCTCAGAGACCTCCATGGGCTCCACATCCCTCTCCACAGCAGGCACAAACCTCTTCTGCCTTCTTATCACTGACAACAAAACCACAGGAAACAAATCTGGATCCATCCCACCCCTCCACTTCCATCCACTTCTCCTGAGCCTCTTCCTCCTGGTTGGGAACTGGCAATTCAGGAAACACTGTCTGCTACAGCAAAAGCCAGATGTTTGGTCTTAACAAATTCAGCATGAAATAATTTTAAACCAGCATAATAAAGATAACACTTAATGAGAGACTTACACACAATTTTTACCTAATGCAACATTTTTTTTTGAGTACAGCTCAATGCAAGTACCACCTAAACTATTAAAATTGAATTACTAGCACAGAAATGCACTCTTTGCCATGCACGTAAGTAATTAGTCTTGTATTTTGAATATGGAATATTAATAAATAAAACTTAGCACCTATGTTGTGACTGGGTTTCAATCTGCTTTTAAAATTAATTAACTCTCACCAGCTTGTGCGAGGCAGAAAAACATTATTAGCCTAGTTTTTACACACTGAGGCGGAGAGCTTTCTCCAGCCTGCGTGCTCCTAGTGCAACAACATCACCGAGCTCTTTAAACAGCACTTTCAACTCCTGGAGCTCAGATTACTTTGCAAAGGAAATTGGTTTCCTTTCCTTGAGATGAAAAGAGCCAGGAGGAGAAGAGAGCTGTCAATTCAGAGGTCTAGACGTGTTTTATTTAAATCCCTGGGGCTCCAGCGATGCTTGCAGGTCTCCTGGCCTGTCCCCTCGGCTGCTGGCAGGCACAGGGGATGTGAGGAGGGTCTCTCGCCTGGGTCTGCTGGCAACAGACCTCATCAAAAGCAGGATCCTGAGTTGTCAGCCTTCCACAGGGGACTGCAATTATAGAAGAAATTGCTGTGCCAGCTTTCCTAGGGTTATTAGCTGGTTCCTCTTGGCCAAGAGCCAGAAACCTCTCAGCCAAAGTGCAGCTCTCAGGCCCTGGGGGCTCAGACAGGAGCTGTGAATCGGGACTGGCAAGCCCTGAAGAACCTTCCTGGAGCCAAATGCTCCAGGACAGGAGATGGGACAGCACTGTGGGCTTCTTTAACCTCCTACAGAGTGCCAGGACAGGACAGGAGCCCCAGCCACTCTCCTTGGTCATCACCCTAGCCCTCAGATGGGCTGCTCTGCATGGACACACCCCACAGCTGGTGATGCACAGGAACAACTGATTTGTCTGGGGCCGAGATGTAGGATTAAAACATCCGCAGACTTCTCCAGGGCTCAGTGAGGAGCACTGGAGTACACGTGCAGGCACAGACACAAGCTGCCCTCCTGGAGACCTGTCGGAGCGGAGCCAGCTGCCCGAGCCAAACCCGGGGCAAAAGGCAGGGTTGTTTTGGTTCACTTCTGTTTGCTGAAAGTAATTCAATGGAAGAACTGAAATAAAAAGGGCTTGTAGAATTGCTGCTGCCAGGTGACAAAGGCCATTTTAAGGAAGGCCCTGTCTTGACCCAGCCTTACCTCACCTTGCTGCCAGGTCTTCCCCTCCCATCTCCCACTCTCACAGCAGCCCTCTCTCCCATTTTCTGGCATATCACTTCGTCCAACCTTGGCCCCATGCTGGTGTGTGCTGCACTCAGGACAACACTATCTACACCCGACAAACACCACACAGTCAGGTAACAATAGGCTGACAGGTGTGGTGCTGGTTACTGGCAAAAATGAGTTGTCCTCTGCAGCAGCATCTCAGAGTAAATGGTCCTTGGAAAGCACAGGGGACCTACATGGACACAGGTTTGATGGTCCTTGGAAAGCACAGGGGATTCTACACAGCCACAAGTTTGATTTAACTTCTGAGTTGATCTTGCAGGGGAGGGAAAAGCTGTGAAAATTATAAATATGATTTCTGCAGTAGGCGATTATGTCACTGGGACATGATCCCTGTTGTCCCCACCCTGGTCGCTACAGGAGTTCAGGCAGCAGTGGGATGTTTGGTACTTGAAAATCTGTCAGCCAAGCATGGCCAGTGCGAGCCAGAAAAGGCTCAGCAAGTTTCTCAGTGTCAGGAGCTGACAAGGGGTGGAAGGAACCCCAGAGCAGAGGGTCAGCTCTAATCACGACCGGCAATAAAGGATGAATGCCTCACCTACACACTCTCTCTCCTCAGCAGCAACAGGTGATTTCTCTGCAGCAGACACGTGGGGAAGCACTCACCTGCTTCTGTCTCAGCTGGGACCAGCAGGGCAGGGGGCAGCTCAGATGCATTTTTCAGAAAAGAAAAGAAAACCCAGCCAAAGAAATAAAACGGGAGAACCCACCCACGTTTAAAGAAAGGGGCAAAGCAAACCCCCAGAAGACTTTTGGTGGTCTTCCCAGCACCTCCAGTGGCTCTTGGCTTCTGGCCAGCCTGGGTGAACAGGTTCTGCCATATTCTGCACTCTCCCCTCCTCACCAGAGACTGCACTGGCAAGACCTCATGGTGCTCACTTGCCACACTTCAGTTAACTGGGTCTTAATTTGCAGGGAAAAAACCAAAACCCAAAAACCACCTTTACTACCAAAAAACCCCAACCCCCTCCCAAACAAACAAACAAACAAAAACCACAAAGCAACACCCCCAAATAAATAATAATAATAAAAAAAGATTTTAAAAAATCCCACAGGGCTCCTCTGAGAGCAAGTTCCAGCAGAGCTCACAGGTCTGTCAAGCAGTTCAAGCATTATATGAGACCAAAGCCAGCGGCTATTGAGGGGCAAGACATAGAGGGCCCCTCTCTTCTGGGCTCTTCTTCACTTAGATAGCAGATTTGCTGAGGTTTAACAGCAGCAGCATGTAATAGAATAGTAGCTGCTCCCTCCTCCAAATGCTCATTTAGCCTGGGTTTGCCAAGCCATTCATTTCATGCTTATTAACCTTTGGAGTATTGTTTTGTCCAGACTGCCAGAGAAATTAAGTTTTAAGAGGGGTCTATATGGATGTCTGCAAACTCCCTTAGACACAAAGCAACTCTTAAGGAATATTTAATGAAATATGTAACGGTCCGTTTATCTATCTGTAAACCAACACATCGTTCTGGACAACAACTCACTGGAAGTGCTGCGGGTAATTCTCAGGGAAAAAAAGTATCTAAAGAGGCAAATAGGGAAGAAGAACAAGACAGTCAGATACAGCTACAGAAGTGCTCTAAAATCCCCAGGCCAGATCCCTGCACAGTGCACCAAACCCAAGCACTGGACTGCAGCAAACTGCAGGAAGGAGGTGGCAGTTCCAGGGGGCTTGGATGACACTCATCTGCCACTGTGGAGGAGCCTGTGGAAAGTAAATTCCCTAAAAATTGCCCCAGAGATTTTCTCTCACCACATACTCGCACGCACGCAGGCCAAGTCTCCTCCTTAACATACTTTGCCTTTTGTCTTGTTTTCCTGACTTCCAACAACAACCCAAATAAAGCTCTGGAAACAATGAAAGCATTAAAGGAAAATGTCATGCCAATCAATATACGCCTTTGTGGCTGTGGGAGCAGAGCGGGCGTGATGTCACTGGGGGGAATAGCTTAAAAAGTTCCATTGAGAAAAGGGGTCTGCCTTTAACAGATGAAAAACATCCCAAAATATGCTCTGTGCCACTCAGATATCCAGGAGGGCACCGAGCTGTGATGCAGCACGGGCCAGGAAGCTGATTTAATTCAGAAGTTACAGAAGCAACTTGTACTTATTTCCCAGAGGGGCACAGAGAGGTGATGAGTGCAGGGTTTTATTCTGTGAGCAAAGACATCGAGGGGAGCATTCTCCACATACTGAGACACAGTAACAACCCCTCAAGGTGTATGTGAAACGCTGAGGCTGGGTGAAGCTCTGCAGCTGAGCCCTTTGCTGGGCTGTTGAGTTCCGCTGTAGGACTTTGCATCCAACCGAATAACAAGCAATCACGGAAGTTTGCTTCTCTCACCTTGGCTGCCTGATGGACCTCGACTGGTTTTAAGTGCATGACAAAGGGATGAGCCTATTCTCCCGGTGACAGAGACTTTAATTTTCTTGTTGACTTTGTACTGAAGAGGACTGGAAACAGCAGCCTGGTGCCTTAGGGCTGGGCAGTGGTTCAAAAAGCCACCCCTGTTCACATCCCAGTGCCCACCCTTTAGTGGCTCAGCTATTTTAAGTGCATCACTTGACAGCTTTCTGGCTGGGGTCTCTCTATACTGACAGGTACACTGGATTGAGATCAGAACAGGCTTTTGAGTGTGAGAAGAGCCAACACTGTGATGGTTAATTTCAGATCCAGATGTTACACTCCTGAAATTCCTGGGGTGGTGGAATCTGAAATTCTGGTTTCTACAGCTACAGAGTTCCAGAGGTGAGTCAGGACTTCTGGGCTGGGTAAATGCTGCCGTAAAACACTTCACCACCTCTTCGGCTCACTGAAAACCTGAGACTTCCCCACATGGGAATAGGAGCGAAAAAGCAGAGTCTCAGACAGCAAGGTCCTGCAAAGCTTTCTGGTTTTCCTCTCTACAGTCACCCTCTTCTAAGGAACAACTCTGGAGGAAAATTAGGTCAACTTACAGTGTTACAACAAACTTTATACTGAGAAAGTACCGGTTCCTTGCAGTCTGTGCTGGGATATATAGAAATTATGGACTTTTGCCCAAACCCACGATCTAATGGGCTTTTGCTGTTGCTGTTGATAAAAGGCATTAGCAGGTATGAAACAAATTGAACAGAGAGCCTGTCTGCCTGCCTGCCTACCTTTGAGGTCATCCTCCCTCTCTCATTTGCAGCATGGCAATTGCCTGCTGCCAGAGGGATCCACAGGTTGCAAACAGAGGAAGACAGCTCCGACTGGAGCATCAGGAAGTGCTAAGGTACAATTTTGTTCTGGGAGAAGTGGTGGTTCGAAAATATCAGTGCAGGGCTCAGAGTGTGCCTGCACTGCAGAGAGCAGCACTGCCAGGGGCAGCTGAGCTGGCCCCAAAAAAGCTGCAGGCACAGGAAGGACACAACCAAGCTCTGCTGCAGCTCAAACACAGGTTAAGCCCAGCTGACAGAGACCTTGAACTGGCTGGAGTGCAGACAGAGCTACATCCTGGTCCCCTGCGGCTGTACCCAAACCGTGGGTCAGGTCTGCTCTCTGTTTACCACAGTCTCGGTCCTGGGAGCAGACTGGCACATTCCATGGCTTCCTGCTTGCCTGAAAGTTTCCTTGCAGCGTAACCAAGGCCACTGGAGGGACTGCTGCGGACCTGCACCTTCTCACAGCACGCAGAGACGTGCTCCCTTCCCACTGTTTAGATGCTGCAAATCCTACTGGCACTTTCATCAGGATGGATGATTTCTGGCCCGCCTCCCCCAAAAATTGAGTTGTTACAGCTAGAATCCACTGAATGCTCCTGTTTATAAAGCAGAGGCCAGCACAGCTCACATTTCCAACGCATAGCTGGATCTGGTTTAGAGAAAGAGCAGTGAAGTCATAACAACTTATTCTATCATTAAATTCAGCTGGCCCAGTTTGGGCAGACTTGGGAAGCAAAACAGTTGAGGCTGAAGTTAACCAGATCCTTTTCAGGGCAGATTTGTACTCTAAAATTCTACAGTTCGTGGTTGTTAGGGTTCCTTCACAAGGCTCCTGTGCAATGCAAGCACGTGAAGGGTCACACCAAACGTCTACCATATGCTGCCCAGGCACAGTTTCCTGTCAAGCTTTTCATTATTACATTTTTTTTTTCTCCTTTAAGATTTAATTCCCTAGGCTGTTGTTGGAAGTAGACGCAGTCGTATTGATGGGAGGAATTTCACCTGTTCGAATCAGGTTTTGAGGGATCTTTACATACTTCTTTCAATGTTTCCTAACAAGCATTCCACCCTTTGTCCCTCCAAGGAATGGGAGCCACGCTTCTCATTTCCTTGCACATACCCGAAGTACCCGTGGCTGTGCTGCACAGGGCTAAGGCAACACAAGAACCCTCTGCTTACTTAACAGAAGAATGTAAATGAATGTCAGTCTCACCTCTAATGTCACACAAGAGTTTACACAGGAAGATTATATTCCACCAAAAGCCTTGGCCTGCAGGTCACTGTCCCCCTGCCAGCCTACTCCAGCTATTCCGGGAAAGTCAACAGACCTCGACCGGTCATCTCTTCCAGGTGGGTCAACAAACTATACCACTGAGTTAATTCAGACTTTTTAAAAGCGTAACTTTTCTAACTGGGAAAATATATACTGAGCAAATTTCATTCTAGCTCAGACACGTTTAGACAAACTAGAGTACAAAGTTCCTCTGCTTGTTTTGTTTCTCCACAAAAGCATTTGCAAAAAAGGCTGATCCACGTCGTTAACTGTACTACGTTGGTAAATCAGCCAGTTCTGTATTTAAGTTTCTAATTCTGAGTTTCTACACATGATGAAGAAAGATTAGCTGTCACAATTTGTGGACCATTGTCAAAACCTATAGCTTTTAAACACTTTTTTATACAGCTCCTGAGTTTTGGGCCGAGTTGCAATTTCAAGAAATCTGTTCTCAGTGAAGTTGTGGGTCAAATGTAACAGCCAAATTAATGCAAACAAAAAGTGGCAGGTCAGGTAACTTACAGAATAAATGCTTGGGAGCCCACTTACATTACTCTTTACACTTTATTTGGAAGTGTATTTACAGCTTTCTTTGGAAGTATCTCTTCTGAACAGTTCAAAACCACATTTTTTATTGTAAGGGAGGCAGAGCTGGGATCAGAGAGGTTCAGGATGAGAAGAAATAAAAGACTAGTTTTTATAGTAATGCATTCTGCTTCCCAGTTAAATCTGTCCTTAGGTCTTACTAAGGACATGTAGAAAGTATTATAACTCCCATTTGATGTGCAACGTAGCGGTCTGGTCCTACGTTTAGTTAACAGCATTCTGCTCACAGCCACGGTAACTTTGCCTGGCTGTTCTAAGGTATTTCTGCAGCCACTGGGATAATGCGAATTTTAATATTCCACCTGAATATAATAGAAATGTGAATACCAGAAGCTCTTGAAGCAGAACTCACCCTTCAACTCATGGGTGGAAGCGATGGCTTTCTTGACTTCGTAGCATTGTTGAAGATCTAACAAATTTCCCCTTCGACCTCCACATACTCTAGAGAAGAGTTCCAAAAAGGAGGATACGTGAATTTCCCTAAAGCTTCCCATTTTATGGAACACATAGTACAAAGACTGAGAACCATGGCTTCAACTGAGCATTTGGGTGTTCACATGCAGTGAGAGCTGCACTGGATGGAGGATGAGGAAGACATCGAGGAGATTGTGTGGGAGATACACTGGCACTCCTCAGTCCGTCATTATATACTCACTGTTTTTAAGATCACTGATCACATTCAGACTAACTCTCAAACAGTGAATAGATTGCTTCGGGACTTCCCTCAGCCCTTAAGAAATTTTCAGGTATTTCTTTCTAAATCATGACTAATTACAAGATGTGAGCTGATGCACAACAACTCTGTCTTTTTCTGCAGCCATCTTACTCTTACCCAGCCTTGTTTATTTAATGGTGTCTTAATCCAAGCTAATCACGTCCCTAGCAGCAAATTATGTTCTAAATGACAATGAATTATGTCAGCAGGAGGATAATCAGGGGAGAGCAATCCAATCACTTCTATTTTTTTCGGCATACCTTAATCAAAAACGGCAGAGAAGAAGACACATTGCAGAGCACTACACGAGAGGAGTAAAGTATTGCTGAACATACCTGGACCTGCATTAAGCAAGCGTGAAGAGAGTGTAGGACCCTCCCATCAGAGCTGTGCCTTCAGGTTGGTACTGACTGCAGGGCAAGTAGCACAGGGCTCTGGAGGAAATGAGGGGAGGGATGAGGAGGGGGTTGAAGGAGGCTGGCTGAATAGTGTTACCTGGACTTGAAAGCACATTTAGGATCATGAATAAATGATAATTTATTAGTCCTGCACTAAGAGCCTGCACTAGCCTTCAGAAAAGTCCTTGATGGGTCAGTACACGTTGAGTGTGGCTGGGGCTGAGCAGTGTTCCCTTGGCTGATGTGAAGAGTGGGAAGAGAGAGGGCACAGGGGGAGGAGCAGGATCGGTGTATCCAGACTTGCAGCATCTCAGCCGTGCTGTGGACAAAGACACAGCGCACTGCAGAGCTGCACAGCCCTTTCTCTCCCTCAGGCTGTTTGTTTTCCAGGGAAGCACTGTAGTATGGATACCAGGTATTTATCAGCCTTTCCAATGCCCCGACTGACAGGCCACATGTCAAACATGCTATTTACCGGGAAGCACTTTTATTGATTCTTTTTGATAAGAGAGTAAAATATTGGCAAAGGTTTCTCTTACTTCTTATCATGAGCATCAGCACAGAGCAAATTTCATGCATTAGTCCCGTACTTTTTTGACAATAATGTAGAAAGCTTAAATAAATTCATTCATCTCTCAGCAATGTCGCTTCTGGAATAGCTGCTTTGTAGCAGTTTTTCAATTGCTGGGAAGTGACAGATCAGCAGCCAAACAGCACAGCCAGTCCTGGCACTCAGAGGGGATTATTTGGGGCTAGAGAATTGCCCCATGCAAAAACAGATGCTAGCAACAATTTGCTAAAGTGATATGTCCTGTCCCACAGTTGAAAAGTACCCTGGGACCCTTTCTCCATCTGCCTGCACACAGCTCTCATTTGCTTCAGCCTGAACGATTCAAAAGTACATTTTGTCTTCAACAGTTTCACATCTGCCACAAACACCACGAGAAAACAGGACAAAGCCTTCTCTGCAGTGGGAAAAGAACCTTAATGGACAGCTCTCTTTCAGCAAGCCTTAGGAAAAAAACATGCTTCTAAAAAGGCAGTAAATAAACTGAGATTCAGCCTAAGTGAATGCAGGCTGGTATGTTTTGGGGGAAGGGAGGAAACGGAGGAGTACAAAGTAAGAGGCACTTAGAGTCATGAAAAAAGCTGAGAATCAATAAACAGACTGAAGAACAGCGAACAAAATGCACCAGGATTGAAAATGAAAAAAAACCCAAAACCTCCAGCCTTGGGGAATTAGTGCTGCATATACAGCTGCAATGGCCCAGAAAAAGAAAAATTGAGGGATTTTAAACTGTAGATGGATGTGGCCAAAACCCCACACATCTTTAATTCCCAACTTTAAAAAAGACCTGATGTTTCCCATATCCTACCTGATGGCTCTCTAGGACTGGGATCAAACCCTGAAGAGCTGGCGTAGCAGTTTTCTGCCACTCTCAGGGGTTATGCCTGTCTGAAGGGGTGGGAAGGAATACTACAAGAAAAGGAGGCTTAGGAATTTGCCTTGGGAAGTTTGTAACCATGAATTGTATACACTGAACGCTCTCAGCACCATACCAACTTTATAACAAACACATCTAATGGAATACATACTCCTTCTGCTTGTATTTCTTTCTTCAAAATGCGTTGCCATAAACCTGTTAGGCTTCTGAAAGCTTGGGAACCTGTTTGTTTAAGATGCTCTTTTCCTGCTGGAGGTGTTCTTTAAGCTTCAGGCTGAGCACAGGGAGCTTGGGCAGTGAAGCTCTATACACCACTCCCATCGATTCCTGCTATCATGCTGAGGAGAAAAATAAGATAATCTCACCAGAGCCTGCTCATGTCACGAAAATGCATAGGCAAGAAGACAGAGCACGTGGAAAAGCACCTTGTCTCAGCACAAATGTCCCCCTCGATTACGGCAGGTTCCGTCCACAGGGACACCAGCTGCACTGCTGGTCCATGGGGTGAGGTGATATTTCTGGCACTGACAGCCCAGCTGTGGATGTTTGAGCAGGTCTGGCCCATCCCAGCAGGAGTTTTCCCTGTGGGATTCTGTGTCTGACTGCAGTGAGCGGGAGCCAGAGCCTTCGCACTCAGGGGTAGTGACCTAGTACTGAGGGAGAGAAGAATCACAGAACCACAGAATATTCTGAGTTGAAAGGAAACCACGAGAGTCCAACTCTTAAGCACCAGAGCAAACCCAATGGGCTGCCCCAGGCACAGGTCTTGCTCACACTTTGGAGCAAGTTTTCCCTCATCCAAACACACTGCTGGGATCTCACCAACCTTGCAGCAGGCAGGTCTCTCACTGCCTGCCCCAGAGGCATTCAGGCAGTCAACCCTCGTGTACAATGAACCCTTCTGAGGTTTGGGACCTGTTTTCTCCCAGCCATGGGACCAGCAGCCCACATGGCCCAGGGAGCTTGCTTTCCCTTTACAGGCAGCCCATTGCTGATTTTTCTTTCTTTCTGGAAAGGATGCCTGATTAAGAGTCTTGCTTTAAGCCTGGTTTCCAGGAAAAAGAAAAAAAAGGTCACAAGATTTTACTCTGTGCATGCACAAATGCCTGGATCTCCCTTACCAAACTTTGAATCCATCAGTCCAGCTCACCCAGGTTTGACAAAGGAGTTGGTATTTCCAGATGCACTTACCTGCTTGGCTAAGTGACTTTGGAGCTGGCACATGCCAGGGGACCTGGTGGAGTGTGTCACATTCCCCATGTGCATATTTCCCTCTTCTGGAAATCAGAGCCTGGGGCTGGAGGGACTGGGGCACTGACACTTGACTGTGTTCTGCTCTCCTACAGGGCGAGAGTAAATCTGTGGGACCCAGGAATTCAGAGGCTTGCGGGTTTCATGGTCCAGACATAGCCAGAGATACCTGGCTTCTGCAGGTTTTGTGGGAACAGGCAGCTGGGTATTCATACTCTTCCCAGGGAGAAGACTGAAGCATGAGGTCATGCTTTGTTGGTAGGGAACCCCAGTGCCAGAGAACACATGGAGACAGACCTCATAGTGTCCCAGGTTCAAGAAGAGCTTCAGCTAAAGCTTTTGTTTCCTTACATGTCAGGGTAAACCAACACCAAGACACGGATCTGTACCAAACCATCCGGTCATTAGCTCTTTTACTTGCTATTTCCCATCTTCCCTACCCAGCCCCCAGCATTCCCTCTGAGCCCACTCCACTCCTGGGGTATACAGCTTAAGAGGAAACTATCTGCATAAAGTAATACATTTTATAGTTTGCAGTTATATTCTGCCCTGCACATCTTCACATCTGCCACAGGTTTTTCTCAAGGCCTCAGCTCCACAGGCAGGACTCTCATATCCCCTCAGATGCAGATCTGAAATCACAAAATGATCTCATGCATTCTTCTTTGCTCTGGTTTCAATCTCTCTTCCCTTTTCCAGCATACTTCCAATACACAGAGCACGCTTCCCAATGTTCATTTTCAGCTATTTTCTACTTCCATTTTGCGTATTCCTTCTCCTTGCTCTCTCTTTTTATCTGTGTTTTGTCTACCAGTCCTTCTTTCCTCCCTCTGTCCTGTTTCAAAATCTTCCTATGAGCCAGGCCTACCATCTATAAAGAGTAATGCTGTCAGCTTTAATAGGAGCTGAATTAACTCCCACAGCTTTCATCTTCCCATCTTTTTTTTCCCCCTGCATTCTCTGTCTGTTCCCCTTCATCCCAGTTCCTGCTTCCATTTCCAACTTCTCTGGCACTTGAACTTTTCTTTCCCTTACTTACCTCACACCCTTCTGCTCCAGCCCCTCCTTGAGTCTTTCCTGCTCTTTTCCATCTATCCATCTCACAGCAAACAATCTGCCTAATCTACCATCTCGCCAGCTACTGAGCATTTCAGTCCACACCCACCACTGTTGTATGGGAGCACCTAATGCATATTAAGATTAGGATCTCTCTCTTTTTCCCTCCCCTTTCCTTCACAAACGATGCCAAAAAGGCTGGTGTGGGGTTTTGTTCAGTAGTTCTGCCTCTTCCTTCCCTGCCCCTCCCTAGCTCTCCTGGAGAAACAGAAAGCCAGAGATGTGGGTTACACAAAATTATAATTAGCCTGTTAAATACAGGAGAGATTTATTGTCTTGCTTTCTCCCCCAGAACACAACATGAGGCCTGATGTAGTATCATCCAAATCCATGCAAGGACTGAAATGTAACTCCACGGGAGCAGGAACAGACCCTGGGGAGAAGAGATTGGCAGAGGATGTGTGGAAAGAAAAGAACTGGATGAGAGAGAGGACTGAAGAAGACGGGAATAAAACGGAACATTAGAGGAAGCCCACATTACCTGACACACGATCTTCTCCCTTGTGATCAGGGTCTCCCTTGAAATCTGTATTTCGCTGAAACAAATTGTCACTCTCTGGGGAAGTTATTCTAGGAGGCTGATCTAGACAGTAAGGTAAAGGAGGATCCACCCATCATGAGCTCAGCTATTTCTTTCTTTTAGTTCACAGGAAAGTAATTTTCTTACAGCCACTTCTTCTCTCAAACTTCTGTGCTATCCTGGGAAACAAAAAAGAAATGGGCAACTTTGTGCATCACCCAAACTAGATCACAGAAATACAAGCAGGTCTAGATTCAGTAACCTTGACAATCACAAAAAGGAGTGGATCCTGCTCCTTTCTGTCCCCAAAACTAGGAGGAGAAGACAGTGAGAGACATTTACTGGAGTACCTCCTCTTTCTGTGGGGCCCAGGAGGGAAAGGAAACAGAAAACAAGAAGGGTTGAGAGATACAAGCATCCCCTACCCTCTTCCTAGGTGTGAGAGAGAAGAGGAGATGGGAAGCAAGGATGAAAGCCTCTTCTAGGTTTTCCTGGGCTGTGAAACATCTGCCTGGGAAAAGCAGTAAAATTCAGGGTAGGGTGCTGGGAGCAGCATGGTGAGCAGAGGACTGAAACTAGCCCTGAGATTTCTTCAGAGATTTCTTCAGTTCCACAGTGGAAGAGGGTCAAAGGTGAAGTAAACTTACATCCACGTTTTAGAAAACATGCTTCCAGCCCTGGAAGCCTGTCTAGGCTGCTGCAGGCAGGCACTTCTCCAAAACACAGGGGCTAAATACAAAAAAATGCAGACAGGAAGACCACCCCAAGTTGCTAAACAGCTTCTCTGAGAAGGAAAAGGAAAGAGAGAGAAAGAAAGAGAATAGGCAGAAGGAGAAAGAAGGAAAAAACCCCAGGGTCATAAAAAATTTAATTCAAAATCTCTTAATTCGCAAAAATTCAAATCAGCTATGTTATGTTAAATAAATTGTGCTAGAAAGTTAGAACTGCTCTGACTCACCTTATCTAGACACCACAGTTCTTTAAGTGCATCAGCAGTAAATTATGCGCATTTGCCTTGATGTTCTCGCAATCAGAATTAGGTTCCTGCAGGTTTTAGTTCTCCTCCTTTCCTATAGCTGGAGCTGAGATAGAAATGATGAACAAGTCTGTTCATATGCTACTCACCCTTTCCCCTTTCCTTGATTACTCAAACCTTCTACTCCAGGCAGTGTAATTAGCAGCTCTTTCTGCCATACTGAGGCTTTGCAGCAGGTACGTGACACCAGCTCATGTCCCAATCTCAGTCCATAACGCTGAATTAATGTGGTGTGGTTTTCCACCGACTTCCAAAACTGCAGGGAAGTATCTGCAGGAAGGAAAAGGCAGTAATTCCACGTCCATTCAGATGAATTACAACACCAAAAGAATAACTGGAAACTTGCTTGCAAAAGTCAGTAGACTTGAGAAACAGCAGTGTGTATTTTGTGAAGAGAGATAATGATGTTGATTGCCACTAGAAGGAAAAGGATTGCGGTATAAATAATGCAGGAGAGAAGGAAGAAGGGACAGGCAAAAATAACATATTATTGGTCATAATCAATAACAATCATCATACAGTTTTTATGAGAACCTATCCTCCTGGAATAGGTGAAGGCATAGGAGCATACCTCAGTAGCCTAAAAATTAGAATGTTAAAGAGAAGTAAAGCAGACCATGTTTTTACCACTTGCCAAGTAAAACACGGCATGTTCCTGAGTAAATAAGGCAGTATGTCTGCTGGTAAAGTGTGCAGAGTATAACACCGTCATCTGTATATTGAGGGAACTCAGATCTGCTAATTCAGGGGAAGTGGGGCTTCCTAGAAATTAGTAATTTCATCTGATTCGTAATGAAATGACTCTTCTCTCTTTCCTTAAAGAACGTCTCCTCTCTTTGAGGCGATTTCTTGGGGAATCCCCACACATCAAACTTCAGCCTGAAGAACTGGTGTCTAACAGTTCTGGTGACTGGCTGTGTCAGAGAGCACAGTTTAGGAGGCATCCTCAGAAAAGCCTTTACCTGATAAATTCTTCAAGTGGCAGAGATTATCTTTTCCCTAGTGCCCCCAAACTGCCTTTCCCCACTGCACTGCACCAGTGACAGATCATGGCTTTTGTTCTCTGTGCACCTCAGGGTCCTTCCCTTCCCTTCCCTTCCCTTCCCTTCCCTTCCCTTCCATTTCCCTCTGTAAAAGCATCTTGATTTTCTAGTGGAAACTGAAGGATACTTACGTGTCTTCACACATCCGTGAAATTCACAAATAATGGAAGAGACCTTTAAAATGCATTTGTGTTTCCTCTGCAGAGAAAACTGAGAGGACTGAGGTCAAAGACAACTCACCATCTCTCCAACATTAGTCAATGTGAGGCGTCTATACGTAGCTTTGCTTCACATCCTTTGGTATTCTCATTCCTAAACACTTATGGTTTGCTACCTTGAAGCTGGAGCAAAGGCGACCCACTCTCCTGCCTTTAAAGGCAGTTCAGAAAAGTGAAGACATTGTTGTGCAACAGAAAGGATGACTCGGCAGTGGATGCTCTGCCAGCACGGGTCATGCTGCTTTCCTACGAAGGGGCTCTTAGCATGCACTGGACATGGACCAGATTACTTTTTTAAAAAAACTCAAAATACTATCCTGTAAACCATGCACTGACCCAGTGACATTCAGCATAACTGAGTGGAAGGAAGACAGTGTATATCTTAGCCAACAGAGACTGAACGATCAAGCACCCAAGGTAGTCACATCGTGTTCCCCTCAATATGCTCTGACACTCCACAGACAGCTGGTTGGTCATATGGTGCCAGTCTCTTTTCCCTGCTTCTAGCTGCTACATGATATTAAAAGGAGCAGGAAGGAAGGGAAATCCCTTCTTAAAATCGTGTATACAAACAATAGCTGCATCAATGCAGATGGAAGGGGATTCTGTCCAAAACACACAGTCAAAAGCAGCAAGTGCTTCAGAGTCTGACAGCCAGTCTCTCCTGAGCCTGGCTTTCGTGGAGAAAGCCACTGCACCTGGAGATGTCGCCTGAGAACTGAGTCAGGGGAGGAGGAGGAGGGAGTTGGTGTGGTAGCCCCCAAAGCCCAGCCCTTGATGCAGACGGCAGCTCCCACCGCCACCAACGTCATCAGCATCCTCCCCGTGTGTGATTGTGTGATTCAGGCCACGGGGCAGGGCCCTCAGCCGTGTTTCTGATGGGAACTCTTCTCCAGAACTGTCTGGGTAAGTCATTACACACATGCAGACCAAAAGGGCACTGTGGACATCAAGGCATCTTCCTCATCCTACGTGGTGACTCCAGGTCAGATGAGGGCATGGTGAACAACATTCTTCCCTCCTTTCCACTCTCTCTATGAAGGAAAGCTGGGCAGAAAGTTTGGAGGAACACTGTGCATTGGCACTCTTGTTCCCACTGCAGTGGATTCCTTTCTGCTTCTCCTTCTCATGAAAGCAGCATCTTCTGGCAAAATCAAATTCCCTCCTGCTCTTTCCTAGTGGTACAGGCTCCTGCCTGCAACCTCCTGTGTTTTCCAGGTGGCTGCTCTAAGAGTAGGGAGGGAACAGAGGATGAGAGTCAGAGTAGGGCATGACAAGGCTCTAGTGCCACAGGGAGGGCATGAGAAGGAGGCTGGCTGGGAAAGCCATTGCCATGCAGTGCTACCTACCCAACGAAGAGAATCAGGCAAAATTTACTGGGAGAAGCTGCCTTCCTTTGCTCTTCATACATGAGGGTTACAGCAACAGCAATGGAAAATTTTACCTTGCACAGTGATGTGAAGGCAAGAAAAGAAGTCTGGTTGTTCCTGTACTGCAGTCAGATCCTACCTCCTTCAGAAGGTGAGGTGAGCCAGAGGAGAGAACTGTGCCAAAATCTGCACTCCACTAAACCACAGCTCCCACGAGAAATGGTTTTAGCCTTGGTAGTGGTCTCACAGCATGTCTTCTGAGAAGGGCTCCCCACAAAATACTCTGCCTTTTTACCCACTGGCACCTTTAGGGGTAGCAGAGACCTTATTTTCAATCCTCCAAGCAGCTTCAAGTTCACCTCTCGAGGTTTCTTTAAGAGTGGTTCAAGTCACTTCAGGAGCAACCTGCTCTCCTGGCTCTCAGTCTTCTGGTCACAGCCTTATTTTGCATGGCATCCTTTAATTAGAGAGCAAGAGAGACCTTGTGCTCAGGGTGCTCCCAGGGAGAGCAAGTCCTGGGCTCCCATCCCTGCACCAAGGCCTGGGACTTGGCATGTGTCAGTGCCTGCACACAAAATGAACCAGGGCTCCTGTTGCCCCTTCCTCTTTCCCTCACACACAATCCAAAAGTATTAAACCCTTTCATATCAAGCAAAATTGCTGCCGTGGTGTACTCAGCATCGTTGTCCCATGGAATCTCGTAGGTGTTCTCTGGGAAGCTGGGGCACCAGCGGAAGCAGGATGGCTGCAGCGCTGTTGGCTGTGCTCTGAAGGAGCTGAGGGTCTCGCTCTTTAACTCCGTGTGGGCCATCTCTTCTTGGCCATGGCCACCACGAGGGTGCAGAGGCAGGGAAGAGCCGGAGGTGTGACCTGTCTCCCCAGTTCTTGCCGCAGGCGGTCCGTGCAGCCCCGCTGAGTGTCCCGGCTGCCAGGAGAGCGGCGTGGGGAGCCGGCACTGCCTCCTTAGGGACTGCAGGCTCTGGCGCAAGGAGCCGGCACCTGGCAGAGGTGGCACATCAGTGCTCGTCCTGCCCGGGATGTCAGCCCCGAGCAGCTGCCAGTTTCAGCGATACTGAAACTCATCAGCATACAAACGTCTTTTGAAGATGGGACTCAGATGACACTTTCCCAACACGCTTAATCCAATCTACTTGGAGGTGGCTGCCAAGAGGGGAGGTCCCACTCTGCCTTCTGGCAGCGCGTTCCCAACCCTTCCTCCAACACCAGCCTGCAGCTAATGCAGTTACACCTTCTGCTGAACAAGGGAATCAGTACAGCTGAAAGCTTTTTTCCTCTACTAATTTTGATCTGGATCAGCTCCTTAAGTGTGGTAACTCCATTGCTGCATGAGTGCTGGTGCCAGCACAACAGAACCGGAGAGTTCACAGGGCTGGGATGAGGGTCAGGGGACAGGACAGCACCAGCCCTCTTGGCACTGCCTAAGCTTAAACCAGTCAAGAAATAGTCACTGCTGTGCCCTAAAATAAAAAACCCTTCCAAAATATTGATTGTCTTCTTAGTTTGGTTGTTGAAATTAAGGCTTTCATGACTGTATTCACCTGGATGAGGAATTATTTTAGTCTTCGCTAAGTACCATATACCAATACCAGTGAAAGCTGAAAGAAACCCACTACCTGTTTCATTATAACCAGACTTCTCAGCTTCTTTAAATGAGGATTTTTTTTTTTGCATCACACTGAACTTAAATGCAAAAGCCAACATCAGAAATGCAAAGGCCACGATCCGCCAGGTCCTCTGCTTTTCCTTGTCTCTGTTCAGGCTCGCTACAGGGTGTGTTTTCCTCTCAGTGTGTGATGCTACAATTAATACAAATGGCAATTATTAGGGCACATCAAAAGATGAGCATTGCACACATTAGCAACAGAAACCAGCTTTCTGCATTGTTGGCTCTGCCTTCAAAACAGCTATTTAGACACTGGTATTTCTCAAAGTATGGATTGGTGATCAGCCATCACTACTGAAGCATTTTAAAAAGAAAAGTGCCTCCACATGAAAAACAGCAGGTTAATAAAAGAAGGCAAGTTTAATTACACAGTTCAGACAATAAAATATAATGAAATCACCTAATACTCCTATTATTAGTAATTGCAGTTCAGTTCAAAACTGAGAGCTGTCTGGGTGACAAAATGAGCTTGGTTTACTAGGAATTTGAGGGAGGAAAATTCTCAGAGAAGTGGGAAAAGGAATTGGGAAGGACACACATTAGTTATGGGGCAAGAAAACTCCCCACTGCTATTCTCTCTTCCAAACACTGTACGACCTGGTGTAAATCCCTGAATGAATGGTTCACCTTGCATCCATCTCCCTGCTCCAGCACATACACCAATGACCAAAAAGCAATCCCAAAGCAAGGGGGCTGCCATGCTGCCGTGCTGTACTCTGAATCTCGGCTTTAGGCATTCTGCCCTTCTTCTCAGTTCAAATACACATGAAAAGGGAGATGCACTTTAAAAGGCTCAGCTAAAGTCTCTAACGTGGTGCGTCTGGGCCTGTGGGATATTGACCCTCTTGTTTGTACCCCAAAGTTGCTAAGATAAAACAGGCCAGAACAAAAAGACAGAATCATATTAGAATCAGATGTACGTAGATATACATGATAAAAAGATACAACTGATACTACGACAGACCTTACAAACATGGGGCAAGCTCATTCACTGTTTCGTGATTTAACACAGAGGCACCTGCTTTCCCTGTAACTTCTCCAAGCTTCTTCCGTGCCATTCCTTCCAGAACAAAATTCAAAGGCACAAAAACTGGAAGGTGTTTTCCTCATTCTATCACTCCAGGTCAAATAAGGATGTTTGAACAGGGAAGGAATATTACTTTTTATAAAGAGTGCCCTTTCTGGCAGTAGGCTACCAACAAAAAGGTATACAATTACTGCACACCTATTTGCAAATTTCCTTTTGGAAAGGAGTTTATAGCTTCGTTTCTTAAAACTAATTTTGACCCAAACTTGTCATGCAAGTCTGTGGTCTGGAAAAAAAATTATTTTGTAACATTAGAAGCAACACATTCAGGTATTTCTGCTTGTTTAGGGATGACAACGACAAATAACGACAAATGCATGCAAAGCTGGAGATGCTTTTGCAATGCTTACCTTGATTGCACTTCCCTCACATTTTATGGCAGGTTGTAACCCATCGTGCTTTTCTATTTTCCCTGTGTGTGTTATCACTTAAGATCTTTGGAAGCAACTGAGGTCATGTGCATGAAATTGTGCAAAGCATTTGACACTGTCCCACACAACATCCTTGTCTCTAAACTGGAGAGATGTGGATTTGATGGGTGGATGACTCCATGGATAAGGAATTGGCTGGTTGGTTGCACTCATAGAGTTGTGACCAATGGCTTGATGTCCAAGTGCAGAGCAGTGACCAGTGGTGCTCCTTGGGTGTCGGTACTGGGACCGGTGCTGTTCAACACCTCTGTTGGTGACATGGACAGTGGGACTGAGGCACCCTCACCAAGTTTGCCAATGACACCAAGCTGTGGGTGTGGTCCACATGCTGGAGGGAAGGGATGTCATGGAGAGGGACCTGGACAGGCTTGAGAGGTGGGCCTGTGTGAACCTTGTGAATTTCAACAAAGTCAAGCACAAGGTCCTGCATGTGGGTCAGAGCAATCCCAAGCACAGACGGACAGGCTGGGTGGAGAATGGGTTGAGAGTAGCCCTGAGGAGCACAGCTGGAGGATGTTGGTTGATGAAAAGCTTGACATGATCCAGCAATTTGTGCTCACAGCCCAGAAAGCCAAATGTGTCCTGGGCTGCATCCCAAGATGCAGGTCAAGGGAGGTGATTCTTCCCCTTCACTCTGCTGTCACAAGACCCCACCTGCTGCTGCATCCAGCTCTGGGGTCAGCAACACAGGAAGGACGTGGACCTGCTGGAGCGAGTGCAGGGGAGACCCCAAAGATGATCAGAGGGGCTGGAGCACCTTTCCTAAAAAGACAGGCTGAGAGAATTGGGATTGTTCAGCCTGCAGAAAAAAGGCTTCAAGGAGACCTTAAAGCAGCCTTCTGGTACCTAAAGAGGGCTACAAGAAAGCTGGAGAGAAACTTTCGACATGGGCATGTACAGACAGGACAGGGGGAAATGGGTTCAAACTGAAAGAAAGTAGGTTTAGATTAGATATTAGGAAGAAATTTTTTACTGTGAGCATGGCAAGGCACTGGAACAGGCTGCCCAGAGAAGCTGTGGATGTCCCATCCCTGCAAGTGTTCAGGGCCAGAGTGGATGGGCGTTGAGCAACCCGAGCTAGCAGAAGGCGTCTCTGCCCATGGCAAAACAGTTGAAACTACATCTCTTTCTATCCAATTCTGTTTCTGTGATCTTTGCGCTCT
Source organism: Rhagologus leucostigma (assembly GCA_013397725.1). NCBI lineage: Eukaryota > Metazoa > Chordata > Aves > Passeriformes > Rhagologus > Rhagologus leucostigma. The sequence goes on from VZTD01000353.1 coordinate 422,925, forward strand.
TTGGAATATGGTACCTAGCACACTGTTACCTAGATACAAGTAATAAAAACATTTAAAGTTTAAAGTTATTAATAATAAAAAGCAATACTTCCACTCAATCCCCTCCCATACTCAAGACTTCAGGGAAATAAGTCAGTGAGGGAAAATTGCTGCAGACTTTTCCACAAAGAGATTAGCTCTGTACCAAATCCAAAGGCATAGAAAGGACATGCTTTCTATTTCTTTTTCTTTTTTTTTTCCTGGTAGAACAGGGTGCAGAGCTTAAGAACATGATAGTAAGAGCCTAACACAACCTTCCCTCTGACCACTAACATTAGTGCATCTTTCAGTGAAGCCAAGCTACTGATGACTCATGTTGTCTTGGTGCAAGAGCCTGTGCAGGGGGCGGGGAGGACACAAACCACAAATCACATATCTTGATCTAGTTAGAACCCTCTGAAAGGAAGAGCTTTCAGAGGGAAAGTAGGAAGGTGACAGCCTAACCTGACTCAGCCTCATCTGCTTCCACCAAGCACTGACTAGCCCATGATTCTTGTTCTTCCCATGGAACTCACACCCATCCCCAATGCCTTTATTTTTAGAGAAAGCATGGCTTTCCCCTCATTTGTTCTCCTTTTGTATACACAAAAACAAGAGCTGACTCATGAACTATAATGACAGATACTGTGCACTTTTATATACTAACTGATGCCTGCCATGAGCAATGTCCTTGAGGCTCCTTGGCTGTAAGATACCTTCTGCTGTAATCAGTTTGTTAGTGCAAACAGTTCTGAATCTCATTATTTATTGCTCTTCTAATGTCTGCCTTACTCTATATGGAGTCTATTTCACTTAAGTGAGCTAGAAATGACAACTGCTTCTCACAGTGCATGTGGATATCCCCTGGTTTGAGCACAGCTAGGGTAGTTTGGCAAGTTCTCTTTTTGCCTGTGTGTGGCTAAAAAATTAAGTCACTTCCTAAAGTATTTGAGATCATAAAGATGCTTTTTATTTTAGACTGATGTAATTTGTCATTAACACTTACAAGTACCAGAATCACTTTACCAGAGCAGCCTAAAGGTTTGCTGAACCCTGTATACAGTTGGGAGACTTAAGTGATCCAGTCCTTCACTAAAGGAAACATAACTCCTTAATAACAAACCTAATTGTTTTATATAGTGTTGCCAATGGAAATTTTTCTCAATTTGGCATCTAACATACAAAATCTGCATTAAGACTCTGCAATCTCATCTTTGCTTACTGCAATGCCAGGAGTCAGCATTTATGTAATTGCCTGACCACCCCACCTTTTAGGCCAAGTTGTTTTACACAACAGCCAGCAGCAAAGTCCCGTCCCTTGTCCTTTGCATGAGCAACACATCCCTGGTTTTATCTGTTGTTGTCTTCACCCTGCATTAAGAGATCACTTTCTTGATCCCAAGAGCCTCAATCCTCTCCCACGACCTTGAGAAGGGGAAATTCTAAAGCAGCTCCCAGGTGAGAGGTGGCGGAGTCTCTTCATCTGGTGCTGCTCTCAGCAGGTTTTGCATGGCTGAGTTGGGATTATCAGGGCTGCTGCCAGCCCAGCAGCCGAGCCCCCACATGGGAGCCACGTGCAGTTCAGCAACTGCAGCTTAGTCACAGAGAGAAGCAAGGCAAACCTTTGAGTCACAGAATGCTCCTCCTCCTGTTACCCAAAGCTTTACTTGTAAGGAAATGCCACCTTTGCTGCCCCATAACACTAGATTTCAGCTGCTCTTCCACCAAAACTTTTCTCTTGTTTTTTTTAGAACGCAAAGGGAATGGATGCAATACTCACGGCTGTGATGCACTAATGTAACGCTAATTTTTGTGGCGTTACTCATAGTCTAAATCAGCATCACACTGTCTCTTGTGCAACATTTAAACAGCATTGTCTAAACCCATACCAGGAGAAGTTACCGGGAGATCAAAAGGCACACGGGTGAAACTGCATGAGCTGCTTTTGTCTGAGGTTTCGCCGGCGCTCCCCAGCAGAGGCTGTAATGTGGTTTCCAGCTGATGGAGCGCAAGGCCAGAAGGGAGCCACACAGCAGAACAGGTTCTCCCTCTCACCCTTGACTTCAGAACAAAACTTTACCATGCAGCACGGGGCACTGCATCCTTTGCACTGCGTTAGTCCGACCGTGGAAAGACTGGCAAGCTGACATGTTAGGAAACCAGGGCAATCCCTTTCGTTGTTCCTGACTTTTTTCCTGGCATCTTCCCAGCAGGGGAGGGGAAGAGGAGTTGAAAACATTACGAAAAGAACAAGCATCGCCAAACTATAAATTACCCAGCCTTACAAAGTTCTTGTTTACCCCAGAAGGGGAAAAACTTTCTAAAATACATATTTTTAAACATAGATGTAGGCTGATTATTTTAACTTACAAACATCTGCCTACTAGTACCATGTCTGGAGTGCTCATGCTTTACTACAATGTCCTAAAAGTTGGGCTGAAAAATAAAGTGCTAAGGAATATTTGAATTTAAACAAAAATATCCTTGAAGTTGAGAGAAAAATTCTTCTATTTTTAAAAGAGAAAAAACCCCAAACCAACACCACCAAACAAGCCCTAAATTTGATGACAATAATACAAATACAAAGTGAAATCTCAGTATAAAATGTCTACAGACTTGGCATTTCAGTACCCGAGAAGAAAATTTACATTATGTAAGGACTTACATATTTATTAAATATTTATCCTCTGTCATATATTGTATCGCAAACAGTAAGTGCACTTTAATATCAGAACTTAATATTAGAACACCATATAGACACCCAATTCCGAGGTACTTTACTTCAGCAAATGAAAAAAAAGTAGAGAGAAAGAAATCAATACAATCTGGATAACATAAAACCGATTAATTCCTGGTATCCAAGGAGGATTAGAAGAAACAAATGCAAGAGACTGGGGAGGCAAGTCTGCCAGACCTGTTCTGAGGGAGAGGAAAGAGGTCCCCACAGTACATTAAGATACTTCCCGAAAAAACCAAGAGTCATTCCTAGGCTTTGCTCCAACTTCCATGAATCGCTGCCTGCAGAGCAACCATGACTCGATCTTCTCAGATTTCGTTAAAGAGGCACTGACCTTCAAGACAACACTCACACAGAGCAACTGCACTGTGCAGCTGGGAACAGCTTACCGAAACTCAGGCCATGTACGGTTAAGTTCAATACGGTCATTCAAACATTTTAGATATGCCGAGTTATCATCACTGCCTAATTGCTCCCTTCGACGGGAAAAAAAAGGCCACAAAACCCCCTTTCTTGCACATGCGGATTTCTGTATCTAGTAAGGCAGCTCTGAACGTAACACGTAAGAAAAACAGAAGAATTCCAGATGTTAAAAATATCATTTAATTAAAGAAAGATAAATCATACCAAAAGTTTAGGTCACTCTTAGTTAATACATTTGCATTTATTTTAGAATATACTCTACATCTGAGTAAAAAAGTTTTAAATAAACTCCAGTACATGTACAACCGTGGGACCCGCCATCTCTCCCACAACAGAGGGATGCGCCTCAGCTCACTGGGTTCCCTTCGGGGTAACAGAAGCAATTTTGTGCTAGTTTCGTTATGTTCATCGGCTTGAGTGGAGCCTCCTCATCAGCCAGCAATGCCACCACCTCGTACACGTACGGGTTCAGCCTCCCCGCCCGGGCGGGCACAGCGACCGCTCGCCCCGGACCGTACAATGAAAAAAACACGGAGGGGGTCAAAATAATTAATAAACTAGTATTGATTAATTTACATCTCTTTCTCTCGCTTGTGCGTTGGTAGAAAACCTGCTGCAGTCCTGGGAGCGCGCAGGGAAGCCTCGGCCCAGGGCGCTGCCCTCGGCCACCGCAGCAGCGGCAGCGCCGGGCGGGGACGCGCCGCTCCCGCCGGGGCGGGGGCCCCTTGCCCCGCTCCCCCCCCGGCGCTCACTGCCCCCAGCTGCTGACGCCGATCTCCTGCTTGTATCTGTTGGTGAGGACGTTGGCCTTGCGGGTGAGCTTGGAGAGGACCGAGTGGAGTCCGCTGAGGTGGTAGTGGAATTGCTGCTCCAGGTCCTCCTCCCCCTCGCCCTCCTCGGCGGGCCCGCCGCCCAGCTTGTCCTTCTTGCGGGCGGCCTCCTCGCCCGCCGGCGGCTGCACCACGCCCCACTCGATGTCGTTGCGGATGGACTTGAGCAGCATGTAGTGGCTGTACATGTCCCTGCGGGAGAAGTAAGCGCCGGGATCGCCGGCCGGCAGGGCAGCATCCTGGGGCGGGCACACGGCGCCCGCCGCGTCCAGCTCCTCCAGCAACAGCGGCACGTCGCGCAGCAGGCTGGGCACCATCACCGTCTGGTCCATGTTGTTGACGGCGCCGATGAAGCGGTTCATGGCGTTGAAGAGGGAGTACTTCTGGCTGTACGAATCGCAGATCTGCATCATGCTGGCGGCCGGGCAGGCGTGCTCAGCGAGGCGGCTAGGACCGGACCGCGGGGATCCTCCGGCGGCGACCTCTTCCTCCTCCTCCGCGCTAGCGGCACCGGCCGCCCTCCGCCGCGGGCTGGGCTCGGCGGCTGCTCGCGATCAGAGTCCTGCTGGGAGGCGGTGGCGGAGGCGCCGGGGTTAGAGCCTGCTCTCCCTCCCTCTTTCCCTCCTCC